>KV750801.1:9690-47661 GCA_001692915.1 Glonium stellatum
TCTTTCCGGCCTTAATTTAGATCAGTTTACCGTTTCTACTAGTAATGACGCCTCCAACAACTCTACCTGTAGGAAAAGCGTACTTTCTCCTTGCTGTTGCTTGCATGCTGTTTCATTATAACTTAAATCAGCTCGCCGATGTGCCTGCAAAAAGGATGAGAAGGACTATTTGTTATCGTCTATTAATAAAATGAGTACAGGTGGCTTTATAATACGTGTAGTGCATGGGCTTCCGAAGGTTGATGTCTTGGTGAATATTAGTCAGCGACGATACTTGGCATTACACGTGTTTATTGGACCCAGTCGTGCCAGTTTCGTCTAGCCGGCCCTAGGCTTCGTATAAAGTACCTAATTATTTTTAGAATACTCGTGATGCTGTGGAAGATAACAACTGCATTGTTATCGATATAATTAAGTAGTATCTGTCACATAAAGAGAAAAAGAAATACATTCCAAGCTATGAATGGCCTCTCATGTCTTCGCATTGCAGTTGCCGAGCCTGAAGCTTCCCTCCCGTCCATCAACAGTTATCACCGCAAAATCCTAAGTTCCCTCCTAAGCTACCACCTGTTACGCTGCCTTGCGCTTTCTGGTCATGGCTGAGCGTAGGCTGTGGCTGGGCTGCTGTAGGAGAAATTTGCTGGGTTTGGTAGCGTTCCCTCACATGGAACCGACTCAACACTCTAAGCTCTCGCCGAGATAGCTTCTGATATTACTCCGCTTTTCCCGCTGTATCATCAAACTTGTCTCCTTGTATAATAATTCGTCTTGTTTCTGATTTTAATTGTTACTACCGCATCTATTTCCACCAGTCCGCGCAATGGCCGCTCTCAGTACCAGCGAACAGATTGCTTTTCATAGGGGAACAACTCTCGACGGCCGACCATTGACGGTGAAGGACCGCGAGAACATGCTCAAACCCTTTCTCCCACCCACACCGTCCACTGAGACCCCTTCGCCTGTGACCTCGCCGTCGCCCCCTGTACGGAAACCCGCGAAGAAGTCTCGCAAACCTAAGCCGATGCGGAGCTTCCTCGCCAGTCAATTGCATTTGCTTGTATATACTATCATCCATACCATATTCTCCGTCTGGTTTCGATTCCGACGCGCCTGGCATGCCGTAGTCCACCGTTTCTTCGCTCTGCTGTACTATCACCACCGCACACCCGAATATATCCAGAAGGACGTAAGGAATCTGGGCAAACTGCCGGAGCACCTTAGCGTTATCCTCGAATTGAACGAGAGCGACGACGAGCAAGGCAACGCAGGGTTGGAAGGGCTGCTCAACGACGTCTGCGAGATTACGGCATGGTGTGCTTGCGCAGGGATACCTTTGTTGAGCATCTACGAGAGGACAGGTAAGCCCAATGGCTAGGCAGCAATATTTCTGTTTTATGGGAGCACGATTTCTCTGCGCATATGCTGACGCAAGCACTAAGGTGTCCTCAAGAATTGCATACCCCAAACCCACCGCAGCATCTCCCAAACGCTTGAATCCTACTTCGGTGTGTCCCGCAAGCCGAGCCTGTCCGTCCGCGCACCGCACCTTCCGTCCTTCAGTCCGCCGACAACACCCCCAACCTCTTCGCGGCCCTCTAGCCCGTCATCTAGCACAACGCTTATTTCGCAGCCGCACATAACCGTGCTGCTCCTGAGCGCGAACGATGGGCGGAACACGATGGTGGACCTGACGAAGACGCTCGCCGAGATGGCGCAGAAGCAGGTGCTGGATCCAGGCAATATTACTGCAGAGTTGATCGACGTGGAGCTGAAGGAGGGCGTGTGTGGAGAGCCGGAATTGCTGGTGCTGTTCTCGCCGCGGGTGGAGCTGAAGGGTTATCCACCGTGGCAAGTGCGGTTGACGGAGATATAGTAAGTTGTGCCTCCTCCACTGGCCTCCCTATCCTGTGCCTTCCCTGGAAACAACCAAAAAGCTTGACGCTAATCGTCCTCCCCCTAACTAGCCATGTCCCCGATAACAAGGGCGTAAACTACCAAGTTTTCGTACGTGCGTTGCACAACTACGCAAAAGCGCAGATGCGCTTCGGGCGGTAAAGCCAGCTCTCCCAACCAACCGATAAAAAAACTCCTAGGCCCTTAAAAATACCCGTTTCCCTATTCTCCCATTACTTTTTTCTCTCCTCTTGCTCGAGAGAGATGAGGAGTGAAACTTCCGTCGTACTTTCTTTGGCTCCGGTTAGAAGGGGAACAAAAGAGCATTCGTGAAACTAAGCCTGCGATTTTCGTCTGGTAGGTCCTCGGATTTCGACGTCGGGCGCTGGTTCGTCTAGGGTATCCCTTTCTTCTACCTCGCTCAGTCGCCAGCCTCCGTGTCGACGTCGACGGGTAGCTAGTATACGAGCTCCGAGGGAGGTTGGTCTTGGAGAGCAAGACTTTAGAATAGTAGGGCTGAGTTTCCGTTTTAAGCGGATGTGATATTTAGGTATTAGTTACGGTTAGGGTTGCACTACAGGGTATTTGATAGGAGAGAAATTAAGGGTTTGCAAAAGCTGCAGCTAGCGTGCAGCGATTCTATTTATTAGCGGGTTTGCTGTATTAAGCGTAAAGCTGAGGCAATGTAAATCATCACCCCTAGCCGTTGTTTCTATAAAAACGCCTCTCTGATGCCTGTCCGACCAAACGCCTCTGTATCCATGATTTTCTCGTCGTTATATACTTCGCCTGTGAATACGCCCCTGTATCGATAGTGATAGAATGCTCCTAAACCCGAACCCCAATATCCCGCAAAAACGGAGTTGTAATGAAAGACAAGAACACCTAAACTCGACCCAGACAAATCAGTCGTTTCACTCGTAGCTTATTTATGCATGTCCATTAGTCCCATTAAAGCCATTAAGCCCGTTCGCCACCTTCGGCGCGCCCACGGCCCTCTCAAGCGCCTGCAGCACATCATTCCTCAAATCCTCGGCATCCTCAATGCCGCAGCTAACCCGCACCAGATCATCGAACACGCCCGCGGCCTCGCGCTGCTCGCGCGGAATCCCCGCATGCGTCATGGCGCCGGGGACCTCGACGAGGCTCTCGACGCCGCCGAGGCTCTCCGCGAGCGTGAAGATGCGGGTGGCCTGGCAGAAGCGCTCGGCGGCCTCGTGGCCGCCGTGGATGCGGAACGACAGCATGCCGCCGCCCATGCCGTCGCGGTGCTGCTTCAGCGCAATGGCGCGGTGCGGGTGCGAGGCCAAGCCCGGGTAGTTGACCGCGATGACGTGCGGGGATGCGGCAAGTGTCTCTGCGACTAGTGTGGCGTTGGCGGTCGCTTCCCGCGCCCGCAGGTGCAGCGTCTTGAGTCCGCGGTGGGCGAGCCAGCTGTCGAAGGGGGAAGGCACGGCGCCGATGGCGTTTTGGAGGAAGGAGAGCCGCTCGTAGAGTTCCGGGGAGTTGAAGGCCGCTGCGCCCATCACGACGTCTGAATGGCCGTTGATGTATTTGGTTACGGAGTGCACGACGATGTCGGCGCCGTGGTCTAGCGGGTTTTGTACATAGGGTGACAAGAATGTGTTGTCGACGACCACGAGGATGCCGTGCTGATGGGCGATGGTCGCCACGGCGCGGATGTCGACGAGCGAGAGCGTCGGGTTCGACGGCGTCTCGATCCAGATGAGCTTGGTTTCATTCGGCCGGATGAGGTCGCTGATGTCGATTTCTATCGACGGCGAGAAAGTCACATGCACACCGTGTGCGAGGGCGACCTTTGTGAAGTACCTGTGTGTCCCGCCGTATACATCTGACACTGACACTACGTGCGAGCCTGCGGCGAGCGATTGCAAGATTGTAGCTGTTGTGGCGGATCCGGACGAGAAGGCAAGGGCATAGCGGGCGTGCTCGAGAGCCGCAACGGCTTTCTCGAAGTTGTCCCTGTAATTTCTTTTGTCAGCCGCCATGTGGCTCAGATCTCGCATTGTTTCTCGGTTGGCTCACCTGTTCGGATTCGAGCTTCTGCTATATTCGTACAGCCCTACCGGCTTTCCCACAGAGGTCTGAGCGAAGGTGGTTGAAAGCGAAATCTAATTTGCAGTCAGTAATGGACAGGCATAGACTCAATTCAGGCTCCTTACTGGTTCTATGACGGCTCCTGTCACTGGATCGTGAGGCGAACCGGCATGGACAGCCAGTGTGCCGAAGCGATGTACTGGGGACGGCGCCCGTGGAGGGGTCTCGATAGGATGATCGGAGTGGGTCATTTTCGGTACGATAAGAGTTCAGGGGCTTAGAATATATGTTTAAAAGCTTCGAGGGGAAAATCAATTCTCGAGTTCTTGGTGAAGACTGGTCGGTGGGTGAAGAATGGTCGTAGGGTTAAATATTGTCTGCGGCGGTGGTCAAGGGCAAAACCGGAACAAAGAAAGCTTCCTATTAGCAACCAAATGGCGCGATTCGAGGGGAAAGGCTGAGAGTCAAGCTTAGGGTGACCTCTGACTAGCAGCATTCACCGTCTTTTAAATATAGCCGACGGTAGGCGTGCTGCCAATGGCCCTGTGCGAGTGTATAGTGATTACTGGCCAAATCTGTCATCGCCCGTCCTCCCGGATATGTCAGCGACTCGCCGGCCACGCCCGATTCTGTTGATACTAGATTGCATCATCCCAATGCCCGTATCTGACTGCCTGCCACTTTACAAATACCCAATGCCGCGCCCTTTCGTCATGGCTAAAATCTTCAATGCTTGTTCCGAGGCATTGTGAATATTACATATCTACGCGGCTCTGCATATGCAGCTCCTTTCATTGGTCACCTTATGCTGGGACCGGGCTTGTTGCCGACTAATTCTTGCGCTATTTATCTCACCATGTTTACTACACATAGGGATATAGATATCTTTTAAATTGTAATAACAGTTACCTAGAACCTAATTGATCGCTCATGCCACGGCCACTGTCCGGGCACCGCCAGTTTTTCCGTGAAGACATCCAGTCCAGCATCTGAATTTATGAAGATAAATGCCCAAGAACAACAGACGCCTCCATTCAACGCCTTGAGCCAACCTTTGGTCATGACCCGGAAGGAAAGAAATATGCTACCATCACGCGAGAAACGCCGTGGGTATGTGTGGAAAATAAAATAAAAGGAATGAGGCAAAAGCAGTAGAACTCCCCGTATGTGCTTTAGGCGCCACAAATGCCCTGTTGCCTGATGTCGCCAAAAATGGTATTATTAATGTTGCCGCCGAGATTTCTTTCCCTTGGATATCATATTCGTATTCGTGCATGCGTGTTGTTCGTATCCCGTATCTCACGTGCGATGCATCGCTAGATCGGAACTTCATCCAACACGCCGAATTTACTTTTTACACTCGAACACCTGAAGTACCAGTCCACCGCAGCCGTCTAAGCCCCAGTCCCGCACGGCCGAACTCAGATGCAGCCTCTTTACCGCAGCTTCCAGCTTCCGCACCAACGCTGCCTAGTTGTCCTATTACCTCTGCGTGACCGGCTTCGCGACCAACCACGTAGCCTGCAGAAAAGCTGATCGCGCTTACCAAAACGACAACTCCAGCACTTACAACCCATGTAAGCAATGTTGGACTGATTTCGTCGGTAATTGGACCCGTCCTACGTGCCTTCTTCACAGCCCGACGGTCTTTGCTACTACTGCGGGTATTGGAGGAAATTGCTGCCTTACGTTTGTACTTGTCCGCGCCCGTGCTAGCGTTGCTAACGCGACGAGATGACGCGGCTGAAGGTTGGTTGGCAGCTGTTGGTTCTTCACCCATAGCAACAGATTCAGGCACCATGCGTAGCGACGTAGGATCGACCCGTGCTGATGTTCCATTGCTTTGGTTTGTGGTTGTTTGACCGGATTTGGGAAGGCCACGTGCTGCCGCTGCGCAAGATAGAAGAGTGGAAAGGCTAGCGCGGAGGGCAGCATCGTGGTCTGCCTGATGTGAGGGCGAGATCATGTTGTAAGGAGAGTGTTGCTGAGGTTGGTAAGGGCTGCGCTGGGAAGACGGTCGTGCCGATGGCCTGGATTGCGGGTAGGATGCCCTGGCAGGCTGGGACCGCGGCGCTTGAGAGCTTGGTGGGTGTGAGAAGGCATTGGGTTGGGGAGTGAAGCGCGATTCTGTTGTTCGGGGATAGTTTACAGCGGTTGAGTTTTCATCATCCTCTTCCTCATAGTCTCCCTCTTTTTCGGACATGGTGTCCGAAGATGCGGCTGAGTATACATGTCGAGTAGACCGGCGAGACTCCTGTTGCTGTATGGAAGGGCGAAATCCTTCGCTTGAAGATGTCATTACTCGATCGGATTCACTCTCGCTCTCTTCATATTCATCCTGACTGCTGCCTCCAGCACTAGACGTCCGATTTCCAATTTCCATTCGGAGGTGGGTAGTTCCTCGGGAGCGGCGACGTCGGTGAGCGTTAGAATCGTGCTGAACTCGTAGGCCTGTAGTGATGATTTCGTCTGCAGCAGATGATAACGAAGATGAGGATGGCTGAGATGCTACTTCTATCCATGAATCTGCAAAGAAGTTGTAAGCGTTATAATCGGGACTATCTCCGAGCATAATGGAAGATGTTGTAGTAGGTTTGGAGAGACTGATGTTTTCGAAGGCAACGATCTTGTATGGGTCACAGGCAGTAACTCACCATCTGACCTCCGTGCCTGGCCATGCGAAAGAGACGGTTGAACAGAACTCGATGTATGACCAGGTCGTTGCACATGCCCTCTTCCCCCATCTCGCAATCGACGCTGTTGGTTCGAATTTGATGCCGGCATAGTGGGCGTAAGTAGTCTAAACGAAATATATCATCAACGACGGTGGATGGTGTTTATGTCTTTGTTGGTGAATGGTCGACGGATTGTATACGGCTGGAGCGGGGACAGCTAGTTCGATAGTGGAGTAGATTTGTATGGCCTAGCGTCCCGCGATCGGTTCCCCGGTTCCTGCTCCGAACTCGACGACCAATGTCCAAGTTGGGGGGGCTGCAGAAGTCACCGAGAGCGAAGGAGGAAGAAGTTGAGGATAGGATTGGAGAAAGTAGCGGGCAAGAGGCCGCTGATGTGTAAGACGAGGTCAAGTCATCTGTCCCTGCGTGGCAGTGATCAGGGCTCACGAGGGATTGGAGATAATGTTTGGCTTTCAGGTGGCCTGGACGCCCGTGGCAGAAGCTGGCGTTCAGGCGCTACCCTCCAACACAGGCCCCACGGTTGGCCGTGGAATGACGTCTTGAGCGACAAACCCGCACGACGCACTCTCAACACAGCGCAAACGCAATCCAAGGCCTGGAAGTCAACTGCGACAGGCGGGCAAGGGGAAGGCCAAACCGCGAGCGAATCCTGGCAGCTGGCATCCTTCAGCGCCTGACATTCGTCAATAACGCGCTGCATAACGGTCACATTGGCGGATCCCAGGCGGCTGTGGGTGAAACACACACGTGCAGTGAACAGCCATCTAGCGACGTGGCGTTGGGGTACGAACATGAGCGTGCCTTAGGAATGGTCAGCATGAACGGTTGGAGTTGTCTTATTATACACTCTGCTTCGAAGTGTCTCACTCTATCACCGCGTATTGCGCAATGCTAAAGGACTTTGTATACACCTGATTTGCCTGTACTTTGCCGAACTCAGACACTTGAAACCTCAAGTACCTAGATCTATTCCTATCTTCTAGGCTATCAAATGACCTTGGCCTAATATTAAGTGAAACCCTATTTAAGGCCAAAGAATAATCCCCCTATGTGGCTCCCAGCAGACACTGTCCAGCTGAGCCACTATTGCTCGAGGGTCCTTTATTTCTCCTTTAGGCAGGTACGTCTTTTGCAGTCTTCTGTCCTTTAAGACTCTTAGAGAGCACATTACATTTCTAACTCGTGAAAGTACAGCTTTTATTAACTAAGCTGCTGCCGCGCCCGGAAACTAGGGCTTTTTTTTTTAAAGAGCTCCGAGATGAAGATCGAGACACTTGTAGCATCTACGGAATCTTTGATCAGAATTTTTGCTCTGGGGGTGTGATCTCTCCGCCATTTCCAACATGTTGTAGGGGATCGTCTAGAAGTAGCTGGGGCGTGACATGGTTCATATTTCCAGGAGTCTGGTATGCGTCTAAGTTCTGAAGGCGGCTCGCTACCAACGATAAAGCCATGTCTGGTCGAGGTATAAAACAAAGCTCTGCAAGGGTGTATGTAGGGTGATTTTTAGTAACTTAAAAGCCCCCGGGGACTCGCTAGGTTTAAGAGTTACTAGTGATTTTGTGGATTCAAGGTACGTTGCTTGAGAACTCGAAGATAAAGACTCGCAATGATCTGGATGCTTAGTTTGTTTCGGAGTGCTACTCTACTCACCGAGAGCTGTTAACACTTTCAGAGACGACGGCTGTGGGACAGGGAGCTTTGTAGATGTGTTATCCATCCGACTTTCGCCTTCGTCATTTGGTAGGGGTGGTCACATCATGGTCGGCATTGGTATAGCTTGAGATGTGATTTTGCAGCTGTGCTGGACTCGGAGAACACGACGGTCATACTGTCTCATAGCTTCGTTGATGGCAATGCCCTAAGCCCACCTGAAGAGCTGTTCAAAGTTGTCTTTATAAGATTTATAGCCCTAGACTTTATTCTCCTCTGCTAGTGTGAGAAAATTGGCGAACATGCTTGTGTCATCCTGTAGTATTGGTTTTGAGTCTCTGGGTGGACTTTGCGATACCTGCTGCGTGTTATTAGAAGGCAGGCTGGTGATAAAGATATAAAACACTTACTAAATCCCCGTCAAGGAAATTAAGATATCTGAATAGCATACTCATGGTAATTATTTTTTTGGCCTCTTGAATTCGGCATGATATTTTGAGCACCTACTATGTCGAGGATCTTCACCGCGTCATGTCTCAACTTGTCCGTCTGCCTTAAACACCTCCAGGATTAGATATCATTCTATTTTTGTTGCCCCCTCCTACTGAGCGTTCATCAACTACCCAATCTGAGCCTCTACCAAGGGAAGCCGTACTCTAAAGTCGCTGAAAAGTGCTAAGGAAGGGCTAGGTACATTCGCGCCGATTTGAGAGTAGACGTTATCCCAAAACTCGAATTCTGCTATAGCGCGTCGTTTGCGTTCTGCATTTCTCCCCAAACATTGCTTGTTGACCAAACGGTGTAGGTGTTCTAACTAGTCAGAATTATGCGTTATCGAGCGTTTCAACTAACCGATTACTATCATAAAGAGAGATTTCCTGTTGCATTCCTTAATATGATACAAGTATTAACAACGAATATCATGCACTTACTTTAAGTGAGGACATAGTAAGAACTGAATATAAATGGATCCTATTAATCACAGGAGAACAGAAATCTACGCCAAATCATAAACGTAAGTAAAATCACGTAAACGGTAATACCCAGCCAAACGAAAGGTGATAGTTTCACTTCGAATATGGTAGAACCTAACGATACAATTTTTGCTTCACCACATTCTGGACTTTGTACCATTGTTGGCGCTTCAAAACGTCCAGGATTATGACACTTAGGCCAAATGTTAATGTAAAATTTGCTGAGTATGAGATGGTAATAGTAGAAGCTGGTTTGGCGTTCAGTTGGGAGGATCGCTGTAGCTATAAATTTTAGTAGTTCGACGCACATGTCAACGGAGACATTAGAAATTGCGTAAATGAAGTCTCGATATTGCTTCCAGAGCTGACTTTCACTAACGACCTGCTTGGGCTATTCGGCGAAAATGCCGATGCATGCAAGCGTTTTGAACCAACCTAATATCATGCCAGCCGCAAGATGCAATACAGCAGTCTTCAGCCATAAACATATGCCAAAGGGCACGAAGAAGGAACAGACCCCGCCTAACCACATCATGAGTCCCAACATTCTTAAGTAGAAACTCCGGTCCAGTGATGCAGACGTAATCACATGGAATATGATACAAAGAAGGCAATCAACAAATCTTGCTGATCGGTCTAAAAGATATGAAAGATGAAAAAAGAGGCCTGCAAAATCTGCGGCGACTAATAAAAGAGAACTGGAACTGCTCGAAGGTCATTGTGGCTCTTGTGATGGCCGGATATAAAAACCAGGAAGAAATTGACGTTGCATGATATCGTCTCAAAATGCAGCAAGAGAGTAGAAGACCCTCTGCGATTACTGCTTCTGTTTCTCCTTTTTCTCCTCTTTCTTCTTCCCTTCCTTCATGGCTTTTATTGAGTCACTGATCCAGTCTTTGAACTTCTCCCATGGATTCCGATTGAGCCGGTTGCTCAGTTGGCGGTAGTTGTACATTTCTCCCCAGCAGTCGCGTCCCCATTCGCATCCTGCCATGTTAACAAGAAAATCACGATCCTTCTCTTTGTAATGAATTCTAGGATCATCGCCTTTATCCCCGCAGGCGCCGGGTGGAAAACTGTTTACTTTGCGCTGATGGATAAATGCGAGGTGAGGTCGTACCCAGGGCTGATTCGCATACATGTACTCCAGCGCGTCTTGCTCCTTATGTTCCCATTCCATATGCTTCTGCTCGTAGCCAACAGGATCCCACCATATATCTAACAATCGGTCGGTCCAAACACTTCTTCTAACAAAGAATGAGCCAAGGTTGAACCCGCCGCAATCCTGAGGGACTATGAGATTGATAGAATCTGGTTTTCCATCACCGACGGGGGAAAGGGTTTCTGGGTCAAGGTATTCAGCAGTAAGAGGATGGCTGATGTTCAGGGGGTTATAAACGTTAATGTCTCGGTAAGTGTTTTCTTTAAGGTTTCTGAAGATGTGAGATTGGAGGGAATATGAGGGCTCCATTATGAAGGTGTTGAGGTCTAGCCACCAAAACCTGTAATATGTCAGTGTTTGCCATTAAGGATATTATGATTGTACTAACCATTCAGCGTGAGGATACTTGCGCATTGCGTTGCGAATGGTGTCCACCTTTTCCCAGCTCTCCCTCCACTCGTGCGCATAGCGTTTTTTAGTACTCATATCCACAATTTCCAGCTCGTAACCCCATTTGAGAGCGTACTTTTTCTTATTCTTCACACTATCCCTCTCAATCGCCCATTCCCGCGGGCCTTTCCACTCCATAACGCCTCCACCTTGATTTGCCGCCAAAATTATGACGAACTTGCTTCCTCCTCCAAGAAAAGAAGCTCCTCGGTAAAGTCGGTGTAATGCTAGTGCTGTTAGATAGCGACCATCGTAAATTCATCGTAGTGCACTTACGAGTTACATAGAAGAGAAGGACGCCAAGTAAGAATATGAATAAAAGTCCAAATCTCAACCTCAAGCGCCATATTGTCCTCCCAATCATTGTCAAAAGACGGCCCAGCCAACTGTTTTGGTAGCGTGACCATCGGCCTCGACCAAGCTTTTCCTTTTCAGCATAACTGAACGGTAGACTGGCCGAGATTTTTCGAAAATGCCTCCCGAAGAAATTTTGATTCCGCGTAGAGAATGCGGGATATCCCTTAACCTCTGCACTCCGCGCTTGAGCAGAAGCCCATGTAACGTTGTTCGGACCGCCATTGGCATACCCTCTCATAGGACTGGATCGGCCGCTTGTATTGTACGGGGTATTCAATCCGGGACTCGACCAGCCACCGGCACGGTGAGGTGACGGGGATCTCGAGGTCATGGTGGAGTCGGTAGGTGTACCAGGAATCGCAGGCAATGGCTCACCAAGGCTGCCCGCCGCAAGACCAGAGGTTGTCCCAAATCCGTCTCGTACTGGAAAGTTCTCTTGAAGATTTAAAGTGGGTGGCGGTCTCCCGGTAGAGGAACGCCTCCTGCGATGAGCAGCGGTGGCGGTTGACGGTGTAGCAGCCAGGATGAGTGAGATTGTCAAGTATTAATTCGAGGGATGGGGTCGCCGAACGGAAAAGCCACCTGTATCTAGGACTTGGCTCGTAGGTAAAGAGCGCCTCGGTATGGATATGGCTGTAGCCAAGCTGTTAGAGATACGGGCTCTGAGGCAGAGCGTGCAGGGAGAGACGGAAGACTGACCTGGGTAGCTGTGTGAAACGAAGGACGCAAGGTGGTGCAGGCTTTTGGAAGCAGGAATAAAGCGCTGAGGCGCAAAGAAGGGCACGAAGACAGATGTTCGCAAATTAGGAAGGGCGGGTTCGATAGACCAGGGTGCCCTTCGGATGGATTTAGGTGGCCGTTTCGGGGGGGCAACGAGCGTGGGAGGAGAGTGAAACGTCAATCTCGTAGCTGCTGACCGCGTCCAGATGCCGCCGTCTTGCGTGTGCAGGCCATAAACGGGGCAGGACACAAGAGCCAGGTGTACAGATTTCGAATATTTTCAAAGGGGAAAGCCAGGAGGATCGTCTGTATCTCCGCCCTCCTCTTGGTGGGCTTGGCAGCTTTGCCGGGAGATAGGTAATTCGTGGGAGAGCAACGACCATGCCAATGGCTCCGGGCCCTAGAGAACGCCAGGGGCCGCTACATGCGCGCAAGCGTTGTTTAAGGAGAGCCACAGATCTAGCTTCTTGATCCTACGCAGGATCGACGATGTCCACAGCTCATCAGGTCTGAAAGAAAGTCGTCTTCCAACATCCTCCTCCTTGTCGAGCCTCTGGACACCGGCACTTTGCTCTTAGAAAACAGCTTACTGGCAGTAATCACTGAATCGTAGCAGCGCGCAGAGTGGCTTCAACAAATTAACGCCACGGTATGATCTTCGGGATTAGTACGAATTCAGCAGTCGGTTCTATCAACTATATGCACGCACACTCCGTCGTGCGACCGACACACGCAGATAAGGGCGTCTGCTTGGGAGACGAGATGCATGCGGCTCCAGAACAAGCTCATGGCACGAGTCCCCCTTGCGAGCTTTTTGAAAGCGATAGGGGGAAGCCAGATGCGCATTGTCTAAAAGCCGTATTGACGCTATATACTGTACTCCTTGAGGGCTAGCAGTCGCATGCGAAATGATAGGGACTCCTCCCCTTTGCGAGGGTCCATCAGAGCCCAGAGGAGTTGAAGGAGCTGGATCCTTCGCTTAGCGCGTTATGGATGGCTGCGGGTGCGCTGTGTACTATAATTATATGGACCGTGAGCAGGCCATTCTCTCCCACTGCAAGGGTTCTTGAGTGCAACTTGTGGTCAAGGACACGGAACTTTGTCTGGGCGCACAAGCAATTTTAATTGCCGCTGCTTCCCCGGACACTCGTAGACGAGAACTCCCTTGCCTATGGCGAATAATCCCTTCAATAAGAAGCATTGGTACGACTGGATCGGTGAATCGGCGTGTTAAGTCGGGCCAGGATGTTTGATAACGTTGATGCCCCCGGCCGAATCAGCAGCGAGCAGCAGTAGGCAGCCAGCGGCGGAGACAGATTGGCAGCACGACATGTTCCGCGGCCATTCAGAGGCTGGAGCATCGAAGCAGATCTCCGCTCATGATGGTCTTGGGTGCTGTGAGGACGGGGGCCAAGAGCGGAGCAGAGCAGAGGGAAATTATATACCTTGGCTCACGCGCTCGTTCTAACGGCCGGCGCCTACACGGCCGGCACTCCTCTTCTCACTGGCTCTTCTCATCTACACCAACGAAGCAGCAATTCGCGCCGCCAGCAAACCCGAGCGATACACCGAAACCTCCGACAGCGTTTCGCAAGTGCCTTTATCGCGCCGTCGCCACCAGCGAATGCCTGGCGGTTATGAGTCCCAAGCCGTGGTGAGGGCGCTCGCTAAGGTCACAGATCCGGTCGTTGGAGAACAACGACATCCAATCATCTCATCGAGTTCAATTGACTCACCAACTCGTCCACCCCAATCCACCCATCCACCGACGACGTGGACTGCCTGGCGACAAATAGGACGCCATATATTTGAGGCTCCGCAGAAGGGACTATGGAGGATACAGTATGGCGGGCATCGCTACCTGCGCTGAGCCAAAGAATCTTGGGTCGCGTGTTCACGCGCTCGACTTTCCTCTCTCTTCGTCCTTGTCTGCCTTCTTTCTCTTGCTGAATATAGCCCGTCTTTCAATTTCTACGTCGTTATTCTAGTCTGTTAAAACTCCGCCGTTGTTGTCTTTTACGTCTTTGTTGAAACCTATTGTCGAGGAATTGCCCGACCAACAATAGAACAATAGAGGCATCGCAAACATTCTTTGTTTCACATCAGTGCCAGCCGTAGTAGTCCTTTCAACGTCTCTTTACCATGACGATACCCTACCCATGGATACCCCCAAAAAAATGACAAAGTAATCTTCTCGACGACCCTCACGATTCTCCCATTTTGAACTTCAACTCACGAGCCGCGTCCTACTTCTACCTTTATCACTATTAGCATTTCATACTACATGAGAAATGAATTCGGTTCCCGCGTCGGGTCCTTTTGGGCCAGCGCCTACTAGCTCACCACCAAAACAATTACGAAGATCAACTGCTCGAATCACACAGTTTCCGATCACCGCAGACCTCTCCCAGACGGATCGTGAAACTCCAGATCATCCACCGCCTACATACCCAGAGTCAAGAAGTCAGCAAATGCCCGTTAACCTCGACATGCCATTCATAACCCCAGGAGATATTAAAGAGAGGGACAATTGGCACTCAGATGCCCCCCGCGTGGCAGCTAGGAAGGCAATGGCTAAACGGAATTCAAGGTCATCCATCCAAAATTCCCGGCGGAAATCTTGGAGGAAACCGAAGCATAATATATCAGGACGGCCACAAATAAAAGTTGATACTAGTTTCACAAGGCATCAACGCAATGCTCCGCACCAGCTGTTTCCGTATAAATCGCCATCTAATAATGCTACAAAACGAGGCAGCATAGTTGGATTCATTACTTTATCTGACCTTGCAACTTTAGAAAGTGCTAACACGCCAAAAAAGAGTAACTGGTGGCCTTTCGGAAAGGGTATTAGTAAAAGCAGGGATGAGACTTCCGAACCACAGGACGTTGGACAAAACGGCCAGTCTCAGGCAGAAGGCTTGACTAGGAAGGACTTTTATTTCAAATCCAAGACGATGAGGTCACAGGGAAATGCGCAAGGAACCGGACCTTTTTCTACGGCAACTCAGAATCCAGTTGCTGCGGATATGAATATAGTAACTCCTACGCTAGCTGGCCATATAGGGCATGCCGACTCTGGACTGATAACAGGATTAATGGTGCCAGACAAACATTTGTCTATTGACGTGTCTCCTTCGGACAGGCCAATAACAATAGGACTTTCGATACCATCTGACAGTCTATCAGAACACGACTCCTATAGAACATCCCGAGGGCGGTCAGGAAGTGACACTCCTTTAGGAACCCCAACTATCATAATCACTCCGGCGATGGTAAAATCGGTATGGTCACCAGATAGCGAAGTCGATTACAGGTCGAGACCAGCATCAAGCATTTACTCACAAGCAACAATTTACCCTGCCAATCACCTCCTCAATCAGGAAATACCTCCAGTACCTGCACTGCCTTCAAATGCACTCAAATCAGATCAGGGCACAAAGGTTGGTGGGACAGAGAACCGAGCGGTTTTAGGGGATGAGCGTGTGCCAGAGACAACGCCAAAATTCAAAATGACTCACTCTCGCAACGAAACGAGGGACTCTACGATGACTGCTTTCGAGGAAGACGAGGAATCCAAGCGAAAAGATAGGATCATGTCATCTTCAACGCTCTTTGAAGAGGATCAAACACCGTTAGCGCCGTACGATAAGAATATCAATCTTCTATCCAGTCTGAAGATAGATACCGCATCATCTCCACCCATGTCTCGCCTATCGCTCGGTTGGTGGAACGTTATTACTACTCCTTTCGAAATGTCACGATCCAACTCGATATGGACTAGGAGAACCGCCGGGAACGGCGATACAACACCAGCTGTACCAAGCCTGCCTCACATATCTGGTTTCAATCGAGACTCAATATTATCTACACCGTCTACCTATATATGGTCTGCGACGGAGAAGAGTCCGTCAGTCCATGGAACCGCCACCTTTCATGATTTCCCGGCTTCAACATTCCCATCTTCTCCGCTGGCCTCAACTCGACTCCCTCACATAGGCCGTAATTCTCTCCTCACCCCAATCAGTATCGCAGATCGAGAAGTTCCTATCCTTTTAGGAACAGAACCTCAACCAACCCATACAGCCGTCCAATCAAACAACCTCTACCTACCGTCATTGCCCGAGATCCGAGAGCCTCACCAGCAAAACAGACAACTATCGGATTCAGCAAGCATTCCGTCAGTAACTGACCATGATACGAGATCGCCTATTTCAATCGGTACAGCATCCACACCTGTACTAGGAATTGCTTCTGTCGGAACGATTTTGCTACCTCGCGAAGTTCATGAGCAACGAAGACCGATGTCTGATATTCCCGAAGTTGAAGACCATCAAAGGCAATCGAATAACATCCACGAAACTAATGAAAACCATGGCCAAATAGCTGACCCACACCAAACCAACGTTATGCTGATCACTGGGACCAATTCTGATCCTACAACTAATTTTGCTGAGCACCAAATTCCAAGAGATCATCTGACTTCTCCTCCTATGCCTCCTCCCGCATATTCCAGATACACATCCCAACCACCGAACCAAGATCCTATTTTAGTTGAAGATACTACTCGAGGCAGCGTGCCTTTGGGTCCCTTCCCACCCCCTCACCAGGAGCAAAATAAGGAACGCCGTGCGAACCGTCTTGGCCGAAAGAAACAACAGGAACGCAAAAAACGTAGGAGAAGGATGTGCTGCTGGTGTTGCTGTTGTATAATTATTCTCGCCCTTGTTGCGCTAATCGTAGCATTATCCGTAACATTAACGAGGAAGCACAAAGCTTCACCGATTGAGCCATCTCAATGGCTCAATTTAACGGGATACCCTCCAATTCCTACCGGGGTCTCTACGATTGCGCAGCCAGAAGCTATCGTAGAAATCAGTGGATGTGTTTCGCCTGCTACGATATGGAGCTGTGCTCTACCAAAAGAAGAGCAAGCAGCTAATGCGCCAAGCCAACCGGACCAACCTAACATGAGACTTGAGATAAGTTTTGTAAATGGAAGTGTGGTAAACTCATCAATGACCCAGACAACGCGCCGCAGAAGAGATCTGGACAGGGTATCGAACGCTGTCTCCGCAGGTAGCTTCATACGCTCTCACCTCCTGAGGATCCGTGGTCAACCTCCCACTCCCTCTCCTGGCGTACCCAGTCTTGACGATCAAAAATTCCTTGGAAATACTACAGATGGGAATTCACCGCCATTCGAAGGCGAGCAAACACCCTTTTACATCTCCTTCATTGACCCTACCAAAGTTATTTCCGCCAGACTAGCCAAACGCTCTGGCAACCCTTTTCAAAACATTACGTCGCTCATTCCTCCACCATCCGTCAATAGCGACGGTACTGCTGCCGCAGCCACACTCCTTCCACTTCCCAGTTCTCAGCCTCTCCGCCTGTACAATCGCGGATTACCGACTGAGCACTACGGGTTTTACAGTTACTTCGATCGTTCTATTTTCCTTAAATCTATTCAACCAACCAACAGCTCTTTTGGTGGCGTACCAGCTGACACAAATGGTGGCTCTTCCTTCGATAGCGCAACGCTACGTTGCACATGGGCACAGACGCGCTTCCTTGTGCAGATCTGGACGAATGCGGGCAAATCCAAACCATTATTGCAGGGGCCTACACCCACCAGCTCTTCCGCTCCTTCACCAACAGCCACAGACAACTCGTCGGCCAATGACTTTACCCGCCCAGGCTCTTTCCCTTACCCTGTCACCATCACGCTCGACCGACACGGAGGCACAGAGAAAGAGAAGATGATCTATTGCTACAACATGGACACGGATGGCAAGGTCATCGATTCGAGCGGGGCATTCGTTCTTGAAGACCGCTCATTCGGTGGCGTGCTTGTGAACCCAACAGAGGGTCCGTTCAGCAATGTCACAGTTTCGCCAGCAGACGGTGGACCGGGTGGGATTGATGGCGGCACGGGAGGTTGTGAGTGTCAGTGGGCAAACTGGCTGCAGAACTAAAATGAAATCTTCTGATTCTAAAGCTGGAGGACTGGTATCCCCTTTTTTCATATTAGTGTTTTTTTGCATTGCGAAATCATCTGTGTTTGCATGGTTATGGAACTAATACTCTTAACCTTCGGAGTTTGAAGCATTTTCAGGCGGCGCAGGGGTATATCCATATCACATACAGGATTATGTCTTATCCAACGTCTTTCATGTGTCTATATAGCATTTTTAGTTAAGAATCGAATACCGAAATGAACTAGGACTCGAAGACTCTATCCCTAAGCTCTTTCTGCTCCCTATTCAAGCATCGCCGATGGCCATTTCCGATACGTCACGATGCATATATGTATCTAGCTGTTTGAACGATTCCCTCGTTCGAACATTGTATCTTTTGGTCAGTTGGCGCAGCGTAAAGCTGGAACCGTTGCCGTCACATGCTAGTAGTTTACGTCCTGCCGTTATCGATAAGATCTAGCCCCCAGAATTATGACTCGCAGGTGTTTCTGATTTTACTGTTTTAGTATTCAGCGCACGGTTCGACTCTATGTGCAGCATCTTGGCGCATCTGGCTAAAAGCGCGTGTTGATCGCGCTAATCAAAATTCGTAGATTTGTGCCCAAAAGCTGGTAAAATACGTCAAAATGATCCTGCTTATTACTTTAAAAGGTATAAATTCCACCGTTTGATCGCCAGGATCAACACGCGCTTTCAATCGGATGTCCCAGAATGCTGTACAGTATAATCTAAAATTTGACCAGTTATGACTGAATCTTGACTGGTTGTGCGTAGATTTTGATCTTTTAATTGGTCGCGTAAAACCCCTGAGATAGCTCCTAAATTACGGTAATTTTAAAGCTAAATGGCCCCGTGGCTGCTTACACCTCTTACAAGTCAAGGATTTTACCGTTTCTCGGGTAGTATTTGTTCCAGAATGAGACAAATGTTCAGGAATGAGTCGTTTAGACCGGTATAAGACTTATTTGAAACAAGGACGACTTGTTCAGGAATGAGTCGGATTTTATCCAGACAATTTTATGTATCGATATCAGCGTCAAGGACTCATCTCCATCACGCAGCTCAGGGCAGCTCTAAGCCAGCACCTCAACAGCTACACCAGCACGCGATCGACAGAAAAAGTGAGACTGCAAATAAGTCATGCTATTCTAAGGCAAGTTATACCACAACGCACAGTTATATGCCGTTATAACTTCCAAATAAGTTAATTTTAAGGAGTCAAAACTGTTAGGCTATATAAAAATTTAATATTGAATATTATTAAGGCTATATATTGTCGTGAAGATATTAGGCTTTCATTGGCTCGTTTATTAAAGTGCTTCGCAGTCTCATATCTTTTTGTCAGAGGCGTGACCAGTAACTCAACCTTGCAAATTTAACCTCATCCTCCACACCTACTTCACACGCCAGGCCGCAGCCTAGGGGTCCAAAGCTGTTTTACCCAATTCGGCGGCCACATTCCCTCCAACTGCCGAAGCATCTCAACCGTTCGCATGAAAGTGTTATGAACACCGAGCACGGAAGCCTCTTCCTTGGAAGGACCAAAGCATTTTTGAAACGATCAAACACCAAAGCTCCTTCGCCGAGCAAGCTCGGAGCTTCTGGATTGGACAAACTACTTCGAAAATGACACACACCTCAAGTGCCGCAAATTTCATACCATTATCTTGCCAACCTCCCAGCGTACTCAGAAGAATCAATGAAGAAGGTAATCATCCACCCTCATCAATTTGGGTAGATGAATGTTTGACCCTGTGACAGGTCGGCAGTTGGATACAGTAAAACTGCGCTATGACATTCATGACGTCAAAACGACAATCCGTACAACGATCAAATGTCAGGAATATTCCAGTTTTGTATAGTAATGAGCAGCCAGCGGCCTGATGATTGATCGCAAACCTTTCCCCATGCATATTTTCATAGCGCGAATAAGAAATGGGCGATTTTGAGGAGCTTCACTCCTATTAGTACTGTAAAACAAGGGTACTTTGGAATGGAATCAGGAGAGCAGCTTTCCAGTCATAACGATTCGAGGCCTTCCACCTAAAGATAGGCATGCTGGTACAAGTAAAGGCTGCCAAGAGGTAAGATGTAGTCCATTCGCTGCGAAATATGGTCCGTTCACCATCATTAGTAAGAATTCGATACTACGAGAATCGCCATATACCAACCAAAGACGCTGGACTTCTTAGTACCGGTATCCCTTCCAACGGTAGATTTCATCCTACAGTTATCGATAAGAGCCAGCCAATAGAAGCAATCGGATCAGGTTGAGATGGTCGGTCGCTAGGTGTTTTCCCCCCGGTGCACGGATCACCAGTTGGTAGGACGCCACCGTTGGAAGGGATGTGCGGTGTTACTGCAACTAGACATCTTACTACGAACTCCAGCTTTTGACAGGTATGGCACCGTCACATTCGGCAATTGATGGTTTCGGCAATTGAGGGCTTCGGCATTCATGTGTGGATGAGGCTGTTCCCGGCTTATATTGCTTAAGTCCCGCAGGGGACAGGACGGCGACCATGCTCCTAGTATGACAATCTATCACGCAGGGGTAGTACTGTCTGAGAAAGACGCTTTCTAGCGTATCTTCACCTCCACATGGATTTTCGAATTAATTAGAGAAATGCGGGGCACCTTTAGCCGTGCATTTGAATAGATGATGGGTCAATATTTCAGCATCGCGTAATCCTGGACGGCTGGCCAACGGCAAGGTTTCCTGGCATGAGAGGATCTAATGATAATGGTGGTTAGAAATTATACATCATCACGCACGCACTGCACCGCATCGCACCGTGCCGCCTGCTTTTGACCATCTCTATCGTCAACTGGCACAGATCATCGACTTCCACTCAGATTCTCTCAAGATGAAGTGGTTTTCTAACGTCGTTACGCTTGTCGCGCTTGTCGCACCCTCCGAAGCTGCCCTTCGATTTGGATGTTCGACAGTAACTCTCCAGCGTCTTGATCCAGTCGTCGAGCCCGGACAAGTTCCTTCAGCGCATCTTCATCAGGTTGTTGGCGGAAATGCCTTCAACGCAACTATGACCGGTGACATTGGCGAACAAGGCACCTGCACAACATGTGTCTTCTCCGAGGACTTTTCCAACTACTGGACTGCTGTGCTGTTCTTTAAGCATCAGAACGGCTCGTATAAGCGCGTACCGATTATGGAGAATGATGCCTTGCCGGCCGGTATTAATGGTGGAATGACCATCTACTATACGCAGCAAGACTTCAACTCGAATGGAAACCAACACATTACAGCTTTCAAACCAGTAAGTATACTAGTTTTTGGCTATGAGAGACTAGTACAGTTTTTAACTCTAAGAAACTAACAATTCATGATAGGGCTTCCGGATGACGGTTGGTAGCCCGACGCAAGGGGCGGACGGCCTGACCAAGCACAAAGGCCTTCGGTTTACCTGCTTAGACAACAAAGACACCAGGTTTCCCGAGGTTTCTGACTTTCCCACAAAACCATGCAAAGGAGGCCTTATGACTGAGCATCATTTTCCCGCGTTAGGAACCCCTTCCCATAGATATATCTCCATTCGCTAACTATAATTAGATGCTGGGATGGCAAGAATCTTGATAGCCCCGATCATCAATCTCACATGTATGACACACAGCCAACCGGATTCACACCTGGCGCCGCATGCCCATCTACGCATCCCGTCCGCATGCCTCAATTAGCTTATGAAACTCTTTGGGACACAACCCAGTTCAATAGTATATGGCCTACGGACGGATCAAATCCTCTTGTCTTCAGCTTCGGTGATGTTGAGGGACATGGCTACGGTACCCACGCCGATTACATGTTTGGCTGGAAAGGCGATGCCCTTCAGCGTGCCATGAATTCTTCTTGCATGTTTACGGCCTGCGAAAATGGAAAGCCTCTCAAGTCTCAGTCTGTCACCGAGATGAACAAGTGCGCCGCAAAGAACGTTGTTAACGAAAAAATTGATGGGTGTAAGTTCCCGCTCCTTTTTATTTTTCGAAGCCGTAGAGCTAACGATTCGTCTTACAGGGCTCGATGCGCTTCCTGGTCACCCCAAGGGGACGTAATTTGGAAAGAAACGGTTGGTTTGGCGAGATATCCGCTAGAGATTGGTCTTGATTTTAAGCACTTCTAGTTTGTACAATACACTCGTTTGAAGCCTGAGTACACTCAATCCACTCGTTGTTGATAGTTGACTATGCCGTTTCCGACTATACTGGGAGATATCACCAAAGTGACAATTTGCTGGGAGTGTACGCTAGAAGTCAACCTGATATGGTTCGCGAAGAAATAGACAACAGCTGCATATAAGCGATGCTAGCTCCGGCAGCTGCGCTGACTTTAGTGGCTTCATTGCCTATTTAGGCAAGTCTTGACAAAGGTGTCAAATACAGCGCGTTATTTCCTGCCCCACAGCAACCGGATGTGCTAGACAAGGATCCTTAATCCTGTTACCCGAAGAGGAAAGAAATCTAATACCCAAGCCCACCGATTCTGGTGGCAAATGCACTCGGTTATGTATAGAGTTGTTAGTTGGGTTGACGTTCCTAGATACAACAAGTGTCCACTCACAAATGTTGTAGGCCATTTCGAGCAGCCTGTTCTCCGCAGAACTGAATCTTTCTGTACCCAGCCTTATACTTCCCAGAACCTTCCGTCACGTCTTTAAAGGTGACCTCCTCGTTATAATAAGAAGGGATATTACTGGTAAGATCCTTGATCAAACCGAATCCGCCGCACTTTTTGAGTTCCAAAAGAAGCATTACTGAAGCGGGGATATTGAGAGGCTCGAACTAGGGAAAGTTCACCATGTGGCGCAGCAAGCCGTGGCATAACTTGAACTTTCTATATTTTGAAGAGGTCGATCCGGCACCACGGGTCCTCGATCGTAACTACGACAAGAAGGTCAATGGGGTGCTTTACAACATGGCGGAGCAATTCTCGGCAGAACCTAATTTTGCAACTGATGTACAGATAAAATAAAACTATGGTATCGTATTAACGTTAACTAACCCTCTCAATAATGCTAAAATTGTAGTGCGAAATCGTCCGCCTCATTATATCGCCCGCCTCATTATATCACGACCGCAGATTGGTGTGCTAGCACGCGGGGCGTAAAAAAAGTGGTACACTAAACCACTTAGGGACCCAAATTTTTCGTACCCCTGTGCCAGCATATCAGTCAGAGTGATGCGTTGTGACGCTTGCGCACTGCAATTTTAGCGTTATCGAGGTCGTGGGCGGATTTTAGCAACGCCAAGCGCACGACCTAACACGTTAACTCTTGTGACTTTGGTTCCGTAACAATATGCTTCGTATTACGATACACACGTGCTGATCAACCCTTCTTTGGTGTAAGATACGATGTCCTAGGTTTTGACGATATCGTTACGCTCCAAGTATCAATACCGGTCTACCTAAGAAATATTTGTATGAAAACTAGGGGATTTAGCTCGTTATGGTAATTAGTTTATAAAACTCCCTTATTCCGTCTACAAGTGATCTCAGATAAACACTTTCCAAGGTTTGACAAGATGCAGCAAGATGCCATAAGGACAGGATTTACTAGTCCATTTAGAGACTGAACCGAATCATCACCGAAAGATTTCCCCATTTATCTTTTGTTGCTGCCTTGCGAGACCACATTGTTCAATCTTCAACTCCAGAGGGAACAGCTTGTAAGTTCTCGTCCCGCTACCTTCCCTGCCTTGCCTTAGAAATTCTCATCATTTAATTATGGATATGGCACGCAGGAAACCAAAACGATGCACCCGCAAGGGAAGACAATCATCATTCCCGCTACTCAAACTCCCTGCCGATGTGCAGCTTCACATAATGGAGTCATCGAACCCTACATCTCTCCTCAGTCTTGTCTATGCGAGCCCCCAGCTAGGGAGGCTCTGCGCAACGTATGCCGAGCAGATCCTTCAAAAGTCAACTGCTTTGATGGGTCATCAGATTCAAAACTTAATGCTGACCACCCTCCTTATTCATTGGGGAGGGCCTCGGAATGTCGATGGGTCTGAAGAGTTCTTCAAAAGTAATCTCGATACAGAAGAGAAAAGGCGTATTGTCGTCGGCAGAGTTGATTTCCTCCATATACTTAAGCTACTTGGGGGCCTTGACAACGA
This sequence comes from Glonium stellatum, assembly GCA_001692915.1. Taxonomy (NCBI): domain Eukaryota; kingdom Fungi; phylum Ascomycota; class Dothideomycetes; order Gloniales; family Gloniaceae; genus Glonium; species Glonium stellatum. The sequence goes on from KV750801.1 coordinate 33,767, forward strand.
CGTCGAAGAGCTTGTGCAAATCTATGCAACAAACGCATTCACCAAAGCATCTCAGATCGACAATCCCGGAGTCATAGTTGAAAAAGTTATTCTTTCTCCTACCGAGCATCACCGCATTGCTCGAACCCTCTGGTATCTGAAACTCTACAATGCTGTCTTTCACATCCGCACCGAGGAAATTGGTGGGCTACAACATGTAAGATCGCGCTTGATATCACGTAATTTTTTCGACCGTTTGTGTCCCTGGGAAGTGGATGAAATGCTGGGAATCTATCGGTATATGGTAAGAAACAAGCTCCGCATCTCCCCATCGGCCTTTGACGATACTACTACAACCACTACAGACGGAACTTCATTCAACCCTTTCGAATGCGCTTGGTGCGATAGTAAGTTTTTAGGGTTCCACAAGTATAATTTTCAACGCGAAGTTAGTCCTTACTTTAGTTACGGTTCATGGGCGTCGGAAACGAAATGCGCACAAAATCCGCCAAAAACATGGTCCGACTTGCCTGCTTCGAACCTCCCAAGCATAGGATGGGCGCTTTTGCGTGGGGCTCAGCGTCAAGATGGATTTTTTCTGTCTACCTACAACTATATGGTACGAGACTTGGGTTTGATATTCTGGGATGAGAAACGCCTGGCAACCTGGGACTTATTGGACTTTCCATCGTGGATGTTCATGAAGAGACAGCTGACTAGAAGAAGCTGCTTGATTTCAGAGGCAAAGCGTTTCAAACAGGCGGAAGCACCACTTCGAGGGAAGGAACAAAACCTTATCAGGTGGACGAGGCAAAGCGTGCCTTGCATATATGAAGATTGGTTGCATTATGAGAGATGTTCGATCATATACGAACTACAGAGTGGGTATGAGCAAGATTGGTTGACATCATAAGTAGTTACAGATAGAAACTCACTCAACATAATCCGATTCTATTAGTCTGCATCGCCACTTCACTCAAACATCACATTAATACTATCTATAGCATATCGGATGCATCGCATACCGATTTGTTTTAAGTTCTTTGAAGTTCGAAGCTGCCTGTTGTCATGTAGCTAGCATTACGTTTGTATTGCTTCCGTTCCCTATAACCAGCCTTCTCACGGTATGATTAACCTTCTGTTATTTCTTGCACATATCTCCATTATAGCTAGGACCATTGGGCTTTCGTAGAAGCCGTTTTCTTGCCCCCGTTACTTTGTATAGGGTTTCAGAACCAGTATTGGTAAATTGGTGGGAGAAATGCTCCCTTCATCGCGATCCCCATTCAGCTTCAAACCCTTAGGATACGCTGGACTATCTACAATGGGAATTACTATCACTAAACCTATGTTTTTTGTTTTGTGAGCCACGGAGGTTCCCGATCAGTCCCCGCAATTGGTCACTATTTCCACAATCTAGCGCAAGGTCCCAAAACCTCGTCCCCATGAAGGAGCTGCGTTTCTTAGGCCAGTGACGGCTTTAACATTGCAAATAGTCATGAGGACTAATGTCCATTTCTCGTCGGTGCTATGTTGTATCTCCTTGCACACAACACTCCCCCCGAATACAGTAAGAGGAGTACGATTTTCAATTACAGGAAAGTGCAGGTTATAGTGTGAATTTGAAAAGTGTCCCTAGAAAACTAGAAAGGTCCCCGAAAGCAGTGATTGCTCCTAACGAGGCAGATTTGAAGATTGGGTCATTTGTACAGCTATTTACCCTGCGTACTCACGCGAACATCTCTAGGGAAGCTCCAGCCCGAGCCATAACTGAAATACGCCATAGCCAGCCAAACAAATCGACCTCCCAATATCAAACCCCTCCCCCAGCACCCCTCAACTAGCTACACAGCCGCCACAACCATGCCCTAGAGCCTCACCCTCAGCGCCCTATGGACCCACCTCCGCACCACCTACGAAAGCCATCCCGTCATCGCCACCATGGCCACCATGACGTGCTCTATGTCGCAGCCCCTGCCAGCCTTCTAGCCTCACAGCCACGCCTACGCCGCGCACGCCCCGCGCCAACCAGCGCCACATCAAGCAGCGCCCACGGCTCTGCGCTCGACGGCGAAGGCCGTGGACATCGTCGTCCTCGTGGGCAGCTGGACGCGCGACGCGTGACGCCGGCTCGGGCGCTCGCCTGTGTTATAGCGAGTAGACATCCATTTTCCTGCGTGCTGATCGAGCGTCGGCGCTTTGGCTGCATTGACTGGGGCGTTGTCTGGTGGGGAGCGGGGTCCGCCGCCGAGGCCGTTGGCTGCGTTTGATGGGCAGATGGCTTTGGTGGGGTAGGCGCGTTGTGTCGTGCTGTGGCTGGTGGCTTGGATTCGTTGCATGTCGAGCTTGCGGTGGCTGGGGCAGGAAGGCTCCCAGAGCCGCTGCTGACGGGGACGTGTGTGGTGGGGATGGGGATGAGGCATGTTTTGGGAGCGTGGAGGTTAGGTTGGCTAGACCAGTTTTTCCTGGGGAGACGGTGCGGACGGAGATGTGGTGTGAGGAGGGTGGAAGGGAGGTTTTTATCGATGAGTTGCTGGAAAAAATATTGATAAGGATGTGGTCGTATAAAGGCCGGGGGGGAGGAAAGCTAAGTCATAAGAGTAAAGACGAAAGCGTCTTAGAGTTTCTTGTTGGTTTTGATGACTTCTTCTAATTCTCAGGAGTCAGGACTGAGAACTGCTGGCCGTTACTTCAACTGGGCTAATGGTCCACCGTTGATGTCTGAGTGGTTTTGATCTCTGGTGGAAGTAGCATTATAAGGTCTCCAGCATGCCTAATAGTGAGGAGTAAAAGGTCATACCCCCAAATGTGTAACGGTAAGTAAATATGCCGCTTTTAATGGGATAGTTTTTACTATTATAGCTTAGTAGTCCTTTCAAAACTAAATAAATTCCTACCGGCTTTTTCAGAGTCTTTCCTTACCCACCCGGCCCTACCAATCTGCTCCTCAGCATTACTCGAGAGTTGCTTCAAAGTACTTGCATCGCCATGATTTGCGATGAAACGGTGGCCATTACTTCGCAATTGGCCCACAACATATCCACGCAGAGGCGTTCCATCTCGGTTGAATTCGATCGTGTATGTCTAAAGCGTTAAGAGTGAGCTTACGTCCTTAAGCTACATGGCGAGCTTCTTGTCCAACTTACCTCAATGACCGCGTCACCCTCTGCTTGAGGATCTACAGTGGGAATAGGCACGTCCTTTACAAGGTCCGGAAGAGGGTTCGCACTAGGATATGGTGACTCATCTTTCCTAGGATTTGAGGAAAGACAAATGGCGTGCTGATAGCTTAGTACTCCGCCGTTTGCTAAGATTAAGCCGTATTGACCATTTCTTTTTCGAAGTTCTCGGACCATTTCTGTGATGGCCTACATTGGTTTAGAATAATATACTGATGCTTATTTTTTATGCTTAGTTCTTACTCACATGCATAGAATAGTTGTTACCTTTAGGTAGGTGTTAGAAATTCGAATATATAGTTGAAGAGATGCTTAATTATTTTTAACTTACCGGCACCTCCGAAAGATGTCAACCCTCCCAAAAGAGTAACAGGCTTTGACGGCTTTATAATAGATAGCCCGAGATGCTGACAGGCTAATTTTGGAACAATTGGAAAGCAACTAGACCAAGGCATCAGCGAGATTGTATCTTAGCGGTGTGCTTCAGAGACAACTAACGAGTAGAAGTCAAAAAGATCAATATGATCTTTGCTTAAACCAGAAATCTCCAAGCTCGCATCAATAGATCGAGAAATAGATGGGCTTGTGTAAAAATTCGGACGCTCCCAGACTATGATGCCTCTAATTAGATGGAGTGATCTATGATAGTGGATGGATAATTTCAGTGGTTACTTACAATCACTGCTGTCACTGGTTCCCGCACCTCCCAAGGGATATATCCATCGGCTCTCGGGAATACCAAGCTCTTCTGCATAGTCCGTGGAAGTCAGTAGACACGCTCCGGCTAAGTTGACGGTATTGAAGGCATTCATGAGAAGAGGATCTATAAATAACTTCAGCACGTTGAATTACCGGTGGAAGGACGCCTTTACATGGGAAGCAGATCATGCGATTTTTCTTCGTTACATTGCCAATGGAATTTTCCGTTTCAGCGGGTCTTCCATAGTTCCACGCTAATGGGTTTTGCTCAGCCACTTGAGCGAACTCAGCGTATAACTGAGCTGACTCTGTGTTATTTTGCTGAATTGACTGTCCACGATGCGCTCTGAATCCGTTTTCGTATAACGGGTAGACATGGATGGGTGCACCAATAGAATGCATAGCCCCAAGATCTATAATCCCTATAAGTCAGTAGATATTGAAGGCAACAAGAGTGACGGTGGACATACTATCTCCTAGTCCACGTGTACTCGGGGAAAAGACGGAGTCGACATTCCGATCCAGTTCTGTCCAGCCAGGAGGAGGCAGTTTCCCACCTGCTGCACAGGCACTCACTGATGGTTGGATCTATTCTTAGCGCCATTCATTCACCTCCAGTATAAAGGCAGTGATACATACATGAAGCTAAGGCTTCGCCGCCGGTAACAATGGCAACCTTGCTCTTTCCCAATGAAATCCTACGTGCAGCTTCATCGAATAGCTTCGCTGGCTGATTACCTCCGTGTGGACTGTAATGCTTGTGGTTTGGTTCTACATTCAAGCGTTTTGATAGGAGCCCAGGTAGATCCGGATATGGCCATGTCCAGGTTGCAACGACGTCTATGCTATCAATCTTTGACCGGAGTTCCGCCGCGGCCGAAGGTGATGCATTGGTATCTCTTATTGCCTGCTGGATCGCCTGCAGCATAAGCTGCATGGGCTCAATGGCATCCTCGAGCTTTTGGGATCGGTTCTTCACATCGCCGACTCCGACGACAATAGGTGTCCGTCTTCCAGCGGCCATGTTTTAGCGAACAGCCTGAGGGAGACTCGTGACATGCGGTAAGTTTGCGGTAAATGATGGGTACAGCAGGGAAGTTATTTTTGAATTATTGAGGGGGAATTAACGGAGAAATATTTGGGAAATAAGCACTTACAGAGGTAAACCTCCATGTCATAAGTTGATTAGTCGATGGGACTAAGGTGAGAGCATTGTAGAGTTGCCGAGGTTGCTGTGACTGGAACATTACCTATTACTTTACGTGCTTATTCTAATTGGTTCATTACTTACACAACCACGACCATTTGACTCTGCTTAGACTTGGGGATTGCAATAATCAACTGAAAGTATGTGGTGCGCTTATTGTTAATATACGTTCTTATTCATTACGCTGCGTCAAATGCACTAAATAAACTAGATATACTCATGTCCAAGTCAGGTAGCTCTGCTCGGAGTGCCATAGTTAACCAAAATAAGGTACCATCGGTATAGCCGTGTATGATATCCTGAACGCCGTTCCATCTTCAACTAGACTCAAAGATGAGGCAAAATAATAGGCCTTTAGGACTCCGCTTTCATGACTCCGCACAACGAGCAAGTCCACCACTGATTCTCCATAAACGTCCCACAGTTCAAGCAGTTCCAGCCAATTCGGCCTTTTGCCGGTTCGAATGGTGTCGGGGCATTTGGCCGAAAAACATTCGCGGATGGCGGAGGCTGTGGTGGCGGAGGCCCGCCAGGTCCAAACCTTTGATTTTTAGGAATGGGCTGAGGTGGCTGCTCAAGCCCGCATGCATCACAGCTCAGAAATTCTAAGGGGTTATCGAGCGTGCACTGTGGACAAGACCACATGTTCGGGTCAGATGGTGGAGGCAATACCGGAGGCGCGGATGCTGGTAGGGCTGGGGGCTGTTTCGCTCGCAGACGTTCCTCTTCTTCTGAAATGAGGCGGGAAATGGGGCGGCTATGCCTCGATGATGAAGACTTTGTCCGCCGCGTATCATTCTCGGAGACCAGCCGTGATATAGGCCGACTATTACGGGTTTGAGGTAGTTGGACGGTCAGAGTTTCAGAAGATGACCTCGAGCTGAGCCCATCAAACTCGAGCCCGCCCTCTTTCGTCCAACCTAGGCCGGGCTCAGGTGTGCCTGATGTGTCGTCAAACTGTAAGCCATTCTCGCGGTCCCAGGCTAAGCCGCCAGCCCCGCTCGGTGCACATAAATTTTCCAACTTCTGCATCTCCTCCTCTTCCATTAGTTCGGCAAGCGCCTGGGCAATAGCACGGTCATTGGCGTCGTCTTCCTCGGCTTTTGTACGGAAACCGTTTTTGGATGCATCTGATGAAAGTTGACCGGCGTCCTTGGTACCGGACGCACATCCCTTGGTGATGGTGTTACGGCGAGTGGCAGCATCTGCGATCACCTTTCGCATATCGATACCACGAATCGATGGCCTACCACCAAGCTTCTGACCGGACCCTTTGTTAAGAGATCTGCGTTTCTCTGCAGCAATACGTGCTTGACGTCGCATTTCATCTAATGGGATACGTTTACCACCTAGCTTCTGACCCTCTGAGAGGAAGCCTTCGCCAGTATAACCCTTTGATACAAGGGATTCATGTTCGGCACGCAACTCATTCCACAAGTTGTGGAAGTTTTGATCGTGGGGACCCCAAACGATATGTGAAAGTCTAGAATATAAGTAAGTGGCCCCTTCTTCGATAGGGGGAAGGGACGGACTCATGTAACAACGTGTCCGTGATCTGTTCCACTGGTAAAAACTGTCTCGAATCGTGGTGATATCGAAGCCGAATCAAGATCCTCTCTGTCCTGTTGACGTTCAAGCCTATAATTTAATGGTCAGTAAGGCTCCGAACGCGGCTTTACCAGACCTTACCTAAGAGACGAGGATCATCGGGAAGGAACTCAGCTAACGTTTGAACCTTCCAACCCCTCTTTCTCATCATAGGCTTCACTAGGGACGCAGCCCTGCGGAGCATGTGTAGAGCTTCTTGCTCCCGCGGGAGATGCTTCAGATGCTCGTAGGCATCGAAGTGTGCATCGATCTCCCGCATGCTGAACACGCCTGATTTGAGCCTTAGTGCTTGCTAGTGATAGAGACGCGTGTAGTCTTAGTTAAGAAAAAACTGGGGGCCGTTTTTCTTGGAGGAAATGATAGGGTTATATCTTTGAAGAAGTGGTAAGGAAGTGAAATGGTACTCTGGTTTCACCGACACAAAGGCGATAGATGCTGGGTAGTATGGAAAGACGTAGAACAGTGATTATGAAAGGAAGTCACGTCCTTGAAGGCTGCGCCGCCACGTAAGCTCCATACGCGGTTCAGGTTGCTAAGACGGACCAGACGCCACAAGGAATGAAAAGGAAAATGCTGATAAGACCTCTATGAACACTAAGCGCTGCTTGCTGTATCTTGTTGTTTGCTAGTTAAGAAACATCTAGGATCAGGCGCGGATATACCCTGGCGCGTCTGGACTGGAGATGTAACGTATTCGGTCAGCAACTCGCACTGCCACTTGCCACCACCCAATGAGGATTAAGAGTATCCAATCACGTGGTGATAAGATTAAGGACCGCATAATCGCCGCGCCGTTTGGCTCATGCGATCGCAAGCTGGTTGTCCCGCTTCAATCACCGCACCTATTGTATCTCACACTCGCAATCCTTGAATTGGCTTTCATCACTTGTTGTAATATTAATTCCCACACCTAAGCTATGACGAGCGATGATCAGCATTTTCTTGACGTTGTGAGACCTCTTCGCAGCTTCACTCGGGAATGCCGTCACTAACCACCTTGTTAAGCTTGCTGGGATATCAAGGGACATCAGAAAGTTCACTGGAGATATAGCAGATGCTACAGACCGGCATTTCGAGTATGTTGCGGCGACAATAAAAGACAAACTCGCAGCTGCCGATTGGCTTCCGCAATCTGCCCGTCCTCCACCCCCGCCTCCGCCCCGAGCTATATCAAGACTACCTCCAGGATACCTGGATAGGGTACAAGACTGGGTGTCGCGGAATCGCGCCATCACTGCAGCGGTTGTAGCATTCGTCGGAACTGGTGCATTCCTAATATGGCGGAAGAAGAAAGGATATAACAGGAAGCGGAGAGCAAGAAGAGCTACTAATGGCGCGAGGAGAGAGGTTATTGGTATGAGCTGGACAAGTAATTGTCTCTGGAATATAAGTTAATGAATTTTAGTAATCGCCGGCCCTCCGAGTTCTCCCATCACGAAGACAATATCGCTAGACCTCGAACGACGAGGTTTTATTGTATATGTTGTGGTAAACAGCGTCGAAGAGGAACAGATTGTGCACGGCGAAGCAAGAGTAGATATAAGGCCTCTAAATTTAGACATTGTGGATGTAAGTATACCCTTGTCTCGTGATATTTATTATAATAACCGATTACGCAGTCATTAAGCACACGAGAAGCGATTGAGCACTTCAATAACATTCTCCTAAGCCCCCACATTGCTTTTTCCGGAGCATCACCTCACAATCTTAACTTTGCTGGTCTCCTTTTAGTGCCAGACCTTATTTATCCTTCAGGACCAATTGAGACTGTCTCTCCAGAGCTTTGGTCAGACGCACTCAATGCGAAAGTACTAAGCACTATTGCGACGACACAAGCATTCTTGCCTACCATTTGCGAGTTCAAAGCGCGTGTGCTTGTGCTTACTCCAAGCATTGTTTCATCATTACGGCCTCCCTTCCACGGAGTCGAGAGTGCTGTGGTAGGTGCTCTGGAAGGATTCACTACATCTCTCCGAGGCGAGCTAGGAACATTAGGCATCGATGTGTGCCAGTTTAAGCTAGGTACTTTTGACTATGGAAGTGTGGGCGGAAAACATCACATCCAATCAATCGGAGGCCCGAAGACATATGCATGGCCAGCATCTGCTCGAGCGCTCTATGCACACAACTATGTCACGCAGAGTCGGATTGCTGGCAGCAAAGGACTCTTCAACGAGAATGGGAGTGTATCTGCGGGCAGTGCATTGCGCGAGCTGCATAACGCTATCTTCGATGCGCTGACACAAAAACGGCCGCGCAAGGTTTGGAGAGTTGGAAGAGGCAGTGTAGCTTACGACATTGTTGGTAAGTGGGTTCCGACGGGATTGGTGGGATGGATACTGGGAATAAGACGGGTCTCATTAGACGAGGTGGCCGAGCCAAAGTTGGAAGATAGCGTGCAGTCGTGGGAGAAGGTGGAGTCGAGTTTGTGAGGATGGTGTATGCAAGCATTTTGCGGTGCCTGGGGTCGTGTGGGGTGACTAGAAGGAATGCAGTGTAGGAGTAGGTAGGGGTAGGTGATGGTGTCTCGGCACGCGGGTTTATCGGAACGAGGACATGTTGGGGGCATGTACGGGGAAACGAGGGTAGGTAGTAAATCGCAGCTCAGGATTAGAAGTATCATTAGCAGTATCATTAGCAGTATAATTAGTAGAGTCTACTCTTTGCTCCAGAGATGAGTGGTATCGCCGGTGGGGTCACGACATGCTGCCGCCATAGCCAAGAGGTGTAATTTGCACTCATCTTGCGTGCAGGCGGCTCCGCAAATGATGATCACGGGAGATGAAGTCTCAGGAATGTCGCTGTTCCTGATGGGAGGGACAGCCGAGGGGGCTTGCAGCATACGCAGGGCCTGGCTGCGCGATCGAGGCTAGGGCTAAGGCTGAGGCGCTGCCATGTCGCCAGTGGTTGGAGTAGAAATTTTGTGTTTTTATGTGGCTGGCGACATAGAGCGACGGCAATGAGCGATGGCCGACGCAGCGCAGCTTGGAGCTGGTCTGGTTTTCTGGCGCAGTAGGTTCAATAGGTTCAGTAGCCCGATGCAGACGCGATGAAGGTTCTCCATTGGCCGGCGTCAGCAGTGTCGCAAAAATAAAAGTCGGCCGGTGGGTGAAACAGGCGTCACATCCAAGCCACGGGTGCCAAGCAACTCCTATTCAAGTCCAACCCCGTATTCTGTCTACGACCAACGCAAAACCAGCTCCGCCGCCTTGCCAGTTCTCCTCGTAGCCCATCTCCTAGCCGGCTTCACTGCTACACCAGCACCAACTTTTCCTATCTCCTTCGTTTATCACTACCATCGCCGCTCCATCGGCTCTTCGCCTCCCACCCATCGTTTCCTTGGACGTTCGTTGATCATTCCTTCGCTCCTAAACATAATACTCTACCCTGATCGTGGCCTGTCGCCACTATCACTGCCTCCTTTGCACTCTCGGTTGCGCATATCCTGATACCTATGAACGCCGCTGCACACCCACCGTTGCTCTGCGGATTCCGCTTTGATACCCGCTGCATTCTACTGCGCCTGTATGACAGGTCACTGTAATCATTTGATTGTCCGCCAGGTCACCACATGAAAGAATACCAGTTCGACACCACGAACATTTAATCACACAAACAAAATGCTTAATAGGCCAGATCGACCGGAGAATCTGGGTGGGGGATTCCCATCTTACGAACAGCCACGCCAACCCAGTTTCTCCTTGGGAGAGCTGCCTTCTCCCAGAACCGGCGAGGTGCCCCCAGCGCTATCACCGCTTGATGCGCTTGCGTTACAAGGTCGGCTGCTTGCAAGGAGGTTCGAAGAATCAAACACGCATGGCCGCCGCATCAGCAGGTTACCTCCGCTTACAATCGCAAACGAATTTGGCCATCGCCCAGGTTACTTCCGCTCAGTGTCCCAGGAGTCCGGAGACAGCTTCAACCCCAACGTCGATCCCGAGCAACAGGACGGGAGTACGACACCGCATAGTGCTCACGAGACGCGGCCGGACAATCGACATAAGTCATATTACCCGCAGATACAGTCCGATGAAGCTCAGTTCGACCGGCCGCTTCCCTTTAGGAATAATTTGTCACGAGTGGATGAAGCGGAGCAACCTCAAGCTGTGCCTGAGGATTATTTTGCCATTCCTAGGACACGGTCTCCAGATGCCGTCGAGCCACGTATAGGACCTGTCCAAGGAGCAACGCCAATCACACCAAGCTCTAAGAGTGGCTACAATGGACCAGGCTCGCCGCAAGGCAGGCAAAGGCCACTTGCCATTGATTCAGTGGCTGCACGAAGTTATCCTCCAAATGGACTACTGCCGCCAAGGTCGCCGATACCATCAAGATCCCCTCGCGTGTCTCCTAGCATTAGGTCTGTTGCTGGTGACAGCTCTGATGAAGTTGAAGGCATGTCCCTCGGCGGCTCCTGTGATTCGCTACCTGCAAGAAAGCTCTCGACAAACTCTAGCTTTTCAAGGTCATATTCTCCAGCCTCTCCGTTCATGAACCACTCACTACCACGCTCCCCTTCTCTCTCGTCAGAGTATTCCGTTGGCGGCTCACAGCTCCCTCGTCCAGCTTTCAACTTTTCGAGGCCACTCAGCAGTGCCAGCAGGCCCTCATTCGATGTTAGGCCATCGTTTGACATGCCTTCAAGACAGGCATCCGATGAGAGTGCCATGATGAGGCCGTCCTTCGATAGCTATCAAAGGCAAGATGCTGGTGACAGCCCTCTCACAAACTATACCAACGAAATGGTCCACACTCCAGTAAGTATGACCAGCGAAGATTTCCGAGGATCGACGGATTCGCAAAATCACCCTGCTCCATCCTACGTCTACTCCAAATTCTCCTTGCCACGTGGACGGATATTACAGCGGGAATCCATATGCGCGGAGGACTTCCTGTCAAGCCAGATTCAATGGGACCAACCGCAATCGAACAAGCCGAACAAGCCCAACAAGCCAATTGCACAGTCACGACCCCCTTCCCCACCATCACCGCCACGTTCGATCGACAGGCCCCGCAGCCAACCAGGTCCATCCCCGGCCCCTCGTACTTCGTCAGCCGAGCGCCACGGCTCGCCTTCACTCGCATCCAGCAACAGCACCGTTCGCGCGCGCCAGGAACGCTCGGGCGAGGTCACGCCCGAACAGCATCTCGAAAGAGGCATCAGATGCCACGAGGCCGGTTCGGTCAATGAATCAACATACCACTTGCGACTGGCTGCCAAGGCCGGTCTCCCGACCGCCATGCTTCTTTACGCTCTTGCCTGCCGGCACGGGTGGGGCATGCGGCCGAACCAAGCGGAAGGCGTGCAATGGCTGCGTCGCGCGGTCGATTCCGCACAGCTTGAAGTGGCCGATGACGAGGATTTGACTAAGAAAGGCAAGCCTGGCGATATTCTCGAGCAGAAAACGCACAAGGCGCAATTCGCGCTGTCCATCTACGAGCTCGGAGTGAGCTATATGAATGGATGGGGTATCCAGCAGGACAAGGCGCTGGCGCTAAGGTGTTTTGAGATTGCGGGTAACTGGGGCGACCCTGATGCGCTTGCCGAGGCTGGGTTCTGCTATACGGAGGGCATTGGATGCAAGAAGGATCTCAAGAAAGCGGCCAAGTTTTACCGGCTGGCGGAGGCCAAGGGGATGAGCATGGCGGGGAATAGTTGGTGAGTAGCCATCACTGCTTACCGTGACTAGATGAGCTGTTTACTGACTTCTCGAATAGGATATATAAGGATAAATATATGGATGACTCTTCGGACGCGCGGTCAACGCGCTCGGGGAGATCGACTAAGAAAGACTCGTCGGAAAAGAAGCCGCGCGACAAGAGCCGGACGAGAACTATTTTCGGCCGAAAGAAGAGCACGGCTACGTAAAAGCCATCCCCACCCCTCTCTACCGCTCTTTCTTCCTTAATATTCTCGTCTCTCTCCCTCGTGCCGGTCATGTGTATATGCAGATTTGGGTCTTTTTTGGGTGTGTGCTGGGCGATGGCGTAAATCTGGCGAAGGGGCGGGGAAACTAGCGATGCATATATCCTCAAGCAGGTACGGCGCTGGATCGTTTGGTTTTTGCATATATTTTTTTCTCTTTTCTTTCGGTCCTCCGGTTCTATTCCTCCAGCTTTGCCAAAACCACGACGTGTGGATAACTGGCGCCTGCTGCTGCCAATACTGCTACCTCACTTTCAGTGATATTTCCTTTGTTCATTTGTGTCTTCGTATCTGTGTCAATACGCGGATTTCGGCATTGCGTTGGGAGGGGAAGGGAATGTGGATACGGTATTTTCGTTTGTTTTTTTGTTTTTTGTTATATATCAACTGGGGGCTTCTTGGAGGCTCTGTATGTTTCGTGTCATGTACAGCCGGTGCTGGTACCGGAGCGGGTCCTGGCGCTATGGGATTAGGCCTGCTTGTTAATTTGTTGGCGGGTTGGGGTTGTGAGTCTAGGGCAAAGATAGGATAGGAAGAATCGGCATAGGCAATTGAGCTGGCTGCGTCGAACGCAGCCCTAGCGGAAACTTTGTTCTTTATGCCGTGCTTGTCCTTTGGTAGGATCGACATTAGCGTTTTGCCTAGATTCCTGCTATATTTCCTTTGGAGGCTTCCCTAGCTATAATACTTAGCGTAAGACCCAGCCAAGCGGATAGCATTTCAACTAAGGGTCCGCTATTGAATGCATCGCTAACTCGGGGTCTCCGTTATTGAAATGAGTGCAATAATTGCAGACCTTATGGATTGCTAGGAGTCGAGTTCAGTTGTGTCTGCATGAACCGAACTCGATTTGCAAGCAGAAAAGGTGTATCGGATATCGCCCGTTGCACCTATTTATCCACCAATGGCACCAAGTCAAACGGGTTGCGCTCGCATATTTTCACAAAGCCCTGATACATGTCTCGCTACTCATACAAATCCAATCCAACCCAAACGCCTCGCCGTAGTACAATCGCTTCATTTCGAAATACTCAGCACAATCAAGGCATACGACGCATCCCCGTCCCCGGCTTCCTCAACGACGGAACCAGCTGCTAACTATACCACCAGCGAGATTCCGCGCCAGACCCGACGAATAAACAGCGCTGGAAGCAAAAGTGCTCGCTTGGCTAAACTTGTCGCAGCGCGAGAAAGCGAGCGTGTTTGTGACGGTGAGGATGAGCGCGATGACTGCGGCCGTGGTTAGCACTGCGCCTAAACATCTTTGCCGTGCCGTTGCCCCAGAACCTCTAAACCC
>KV750804.1:264-25723 GCA_001692915.1 Glonium stellatum
TTCTATTGACATTGAAAATCACGTGTAATAAGTGGAAAAGGCAAGAACCCGATTGCCCCTCACCCCCACTCGTCTACTCCCCTGTAACCTTAACCCGAGCATCGTCTAGGTGGCCGAACTGCTTGAAAGCCTTTCCCCAGCGCTCGGCGACGCAAACGACGCGAATACTAAGTCTAGGACAACTGATCTAAGCTTGCCAATCCTTGTTAATGCTCTTCGGAAAGAATTTCTCCACCTATCACTTCTCGCTGCAGGTAATATTATTGTTCCGACGGACCCTGATGATCGAGGGGAATCATTACTTAAATACGCGTAGCTGCTGCTTTGTGGGAAATGGGACTCTAAATCTCACTATTGAAAAAAATCTCATTGATTTGGTATTCTTTGCTTGCCTTTGAATCATCATAAAGTAAAAGCTGTGGAAAGTCATTATGGTGACAATCACACATGCGGAAACGCGGGATGTTAGGTTTCCTGTAAGTTGTGCATTGATCTCATTGCTTCTTGACCTTGATGAATTTGATGATTGCTAAACTCATGAGTATATGTAGACATCCCTAGACAAAACCGGTTCCGATGCTATGAACGCAGCGGGTGACTATTCCGCTGCCTACTGCATCCTCCACACCGATACCGACTGCGCCGGCCATGGAATGGTATAGGCCCTTTTACACATTCCGAAGTCCCCAACCCTTGTGGCCACCTGCTTGTCCGCTCTCCGCTCCTCGTGCCTCCACCTAGAGACACCGGTTAAATTCTTGCTAAGTTTTCATCAGACCTTCACTATAGGCCGGGGTAACGAAATCGTCTGTGCCGCTATCTCTCTTCTCGTAGACCGCATTAAAGGTCACACCCTGGAATCCCTAACTTCCAATTGGGGCCGTACGTGGCGGTATCTGGTCTCCGAGTAAGCCCCAATTTTTTCCACGTTGAATCCGTCGGATTTTGAAGGCCCCAACATATTTTATATACGGCGTGGTTTCCTTAACATTATACTGATTTGATAGCTCTCAACTTCGCTGGATTGGGCCCGAAAAAGGTGTCATTCATCTCGCCCTTGGTGCCGTCGTCAATGCGATCTGGGACCTGTGGGCCAAAACTCTGGAGAAGCCTGTCTGGCGCATTGTTGCCGACATGACGCCGGCCGAAGTCGTATCCTGCATCGATTTCCGCTACATCACCGACGCCCTAACCCCTGAAGAAGCGCTTGCAATCCTCACAAAAAGTGCGGAAGGAAAAGCGGCGCGGGTCAAAGAAGCAGAAAATAGTAAAGCGGTCCCCGCATACACAACTTCGGCCGGATGGTTAGGCTATGGCCAGGAAAAGATGAGGAGCCTATTACAACAGACACTGGATGCAGGTTACAAGCATTTCAAACTTAAGGTCGGCTCGTCAGTTGCTCAAGACAAAGAGCGCCTGACCATTGCGCGCGAAATCATTGGATTCGACCGCGGTAATATTCTCATGGTTGATGCGAATCAAGTCTGGTCGGTGCCGGAAGCTATCGCCTATATGCGTGAACTCGCGGAATTCAAGCCCTGGTTCATTGAAGAGCCCACTTCGCCTGACGACGTCCTCGGGCATGCAGCGATCCGGCAAGCACTAAAGCCACTTGGCATTGGTGTAGCGACGGGCGAAATGTGCCAGAACAGAGTCATATTCAAGCAACTACTACAGTCCTCCGCAATCGACGTCTGCCAAATTGATGCGTGCCGACTCGGTGGAGTGAATGAAGTTCTTGCGGTACTACTTATGGCTGCCAAATTCAACATCCCCATTGTACCGCACTCTGGCGGAGTTGGGCTGCCCGAATATACCCAGCACCTCAGCACAATCGATTACGTAGTTGTAAGTGGAAAGAAAAGCGTGCTAGAGTACGTCGACCATTTGCACGAGCATTTTTTCCACCCAGCCGTCATCAGGGATGGCTATTATGTCACGCCGACAGAGCCTGGTTACAGCGTTGAGATGCGCCCGGAAAGCTTAGAACGATTCGAGTTTCCGGGTAAGGAAGGCGTGAGTTGGTGGAGGAGTGAGGAGGCGAAGCCAATTTTGGAAGGGGAAAGGATATGATGAGACACTTGTGAAGGGATCTTTGGATCAGCTTGTGTTGCGTTGAAATAATCAGAGGATATCGGGTGGAATGTGGCAATAGTTGGACTCTCAGGTTCCAATCATATCGACACAGGGCGTGATATGATAATGTTGGTTCAGAGGAGCTTGCTTTGTGATATATAACTACAACTCTTGATAAGATGCAGAGATGTTATGAAGATCGAATACGTGCCAGCACCAATCCTCTCGGCCTGGAAACACCAAACCAAAACCGAAAAGCCTTGGGAAGATGACTCCTTCTATCGAAGCCATAGTGGCCTTCCTTAATCCGTCATAAAATTCGTGAAATCGGGGTTATCCAAGCAGCCGTCTTGTGACTGCTACAAATGCCGGAATAGAAAATCAAACCAATACTTAATCTTCTGCCTCTCCACATTGCACTCAAGTCTCCTTCGAATCAACCAGGGATTTAACTCCGCAGTCCAATCCTTCGTCCCAAAAGCTTTGTCCGTCCAACCTGTTCCCTGAATCGCCCCCAACTCCTCTCTCTCTCTTCCCAATCCGTCATTTGTGCCAGCATGAACTCCCACGCTTTCCCTTCATACCGCACCGCTTCGTCTCCTCGTAAACACATCTCACGATAAATACGCTGAGCACGTGCTCGTCCCGCAGCTTCTTCGCCGACAAGGTAAGGGTCTTCAAGCGGGGGCAGGGGTGTTGTGTTCACACCTGCAGGATAAGGGGGCGAGGAATTGCAGCCATTGGCATTCGAGCTAACTGACGGCGAACTAGAATTGCTGAGGGCGGAGGAAGAGGACGTCGGAAAGTTATTTGCACTCGAACTAGCGGCGGAGGGGCTTGCGAGGGGCGGAGGGACTGCGGCAAGTGAATTTAATAAAGCGGCCGTTGAGGCAGCCTTGCTAGCTCGTCGGCGTGCTACGGCATGGTATTGGCGACTGGCATGGCTGCTGTTGATGCTGCTCCAATGGCTGATATTATAATTGTGAGAGTCAATGTCGGAGACGGAGCCGTGGGCGCGAGATTGGAAGCCGGGAGCGTAGCGCGGGGAAGGCAAGCCGCGAGGGGGGGATGAGGATGCCGGGGAAGAGATAGTGGTATTAGAAGGTGTGGGCGCGGGAACAGAGGGAATGCTTGGCCTTCGTGACGTGTATGTTGGAGCTTCAGAGACGTAGGATGGTGCAGCGGAGTGGACTGAGATGGCATCAGGTTCGCGGCGGTAGAGAGGTAAAGGTTCGGTGTCAAGAGGAGTGTTTGTGATGTTGCAAGTCATGGTCGCGTGAGCGGAGGGGAAATGGGAGGATTTGTGGGAGGGGGAGAGGGGGAGTGTGGTAATGAAAATAGAGTAACGAGATGCTACGGAACGAGCGATGCCAACGACGAGAGCAAATTAAAACAAGACAAGTGGAGGATTTAATGCGTCTGGTGCAGTGGAAGAGAGGAGGAAGGGAGGAGAAAAGAACGTATAATGGGTCGGGCTGAGGGGCGCCGAGCATAAATACTGTGGTGGAGTTGACTTGCAGTTGGCTTCAGCTCGCTCAGGCACGCATGTGCCCCCGGGGCGGGATGCATCAAGTGGCCTGGACGACTTCTAGATGGGCGTTAGAACGGCGCAAATCCAGAGACAGCGCCGTCGTCTTTCCGGCCGGGTGGGACGAACACCCAGACAGCCAGAGCGGACATGCAAGAGCATCCAGGCAGCACGAGCTATGGATGCGGGGCAAGAATTGGGGCGGCGGCTTGACGGCTGGTGGGCTGAAGCGCCTCCGAATGGGTCTTCCTGTTCGGTGCACTCTTAGTCTCCGAGGCTTGGCGCACAGCCTCCAATGTTAGCCGTGTGCCGTGTGCCTTGTCATTAATGGAAATTGTGCACCACCGCTCGAATGCTGTGTTAAAACACTACTACCTATTCGTATGTCTTGTATGTGAAATGATTGTCTGCTGTCGCTGTTGCTGCCGCTGTCGCTGTCGCTGTCGCTGTCGCTTTTGCTCTCGCTCACGCGCAGGCAGACGGGACGTACTACGTACACGTAGCAAGGCGAGCAGTCACTTCTAGGACGGATATTTCCGCGGCCAATGGTGGCAGTGGGGCAAATTTACCTTGGTGCTTTGCCTTGGTACTTTGCCTTGGTACTTTGCCTACCTACCTGGTACAAGACACTGGGCAGCGCCCGAGTTGAGCCGTGTCGAGTCATAGGTACCTCATCATCGCACAGTGGGCCACGACTGGGTTATCCAGGAACATTAAAGCGTCAAAACATCAAAACATCAAAACATCAAAACATCAAAATCGTTGACCACAAGTCCGTCCATGACGCTTGGAATCCATGGTCTTCACCATCCCCGACTTCGCTCTGGTGTAAAACTTCCTTGGTTGCAATGTCTCCCTGTTGCATGCGTGCTTTTCTACCAACTCCAATCTTGGTGGAATTCTTTTCTCTCATTGCGCTCCGGTCTAGATATGCTCTAGCAGGACGCATCGAGCATGGAAACATGTACATGAAAATAAAGAAACAGAGTCGGCGATATCTGCCATGAGCTTTGTTAAGCATACCCTATAACCCAGAAGCCTTAAAAGGGGTATTCCGTTCGCTGCCTTTCGCCCAACGCCTTCGACGCCTGTGATCCAAAAAAAGTTTTGTGGACATGCTTACAGAAAAGGAAAATGCCGTCCACCAGACTCGGCTGTACTGACTTCTCTCCGTGGACCTTGTACTTATCTTATGCTCGTCTCCAATGCTTGTTTCCTTTTCACAGATTCATGAATTCATCCACATCTTCAATTTCGTACTTCGTACCCAGTGCTTCCCGAGCTTCCTTGAGCATTGCTTTCGCTTGAGCGCTCATCTTTCGCATTCTCGCCTCCTCTTCCATTTCGTCACGCCGTATCTTGTTGATCAAGCGTTGTGAATCCGGGGGAAGTGGGCTCGTATTGTGGCCCTGGAAGAGGACTGGAGAGGTATAGCTCTGTCGGCTGTACTCGCGCGCGCGTGGAGAGCTGGATGGGACTGACTTGTTTGGACGCACAGCTGGAGAGCCGGAGTGGTATGTGGTAGATGTGCGCGCATGAGATGTGCGGCGTGAGACTGGGAGTAGGGAGGGCCGCGTACTGGATCCACGTGTACCAGACCCAATACGGGACTGAACAGGACGTGGAATTTGAGATGGTGAGTGAGCCTTCGCTATTGATGGGGTTCGCCGTTCCGAAAGACGTGGACTTGAAGCTCGCGAGTCTATGTTGTCGACGTTGCCAACCATGACCCACCCGTCATGAGTGCAGAGCCGCTTAGAGGATCGGACCGGCGTATCCTCTGCTGAAGCTATCGAAGCAATGGATCTAACACCAAAGTTTTCTTCCGGGAACCGCCCTGGTAATGGAGTGTGAGATTCGAATATCTTCATCGGATTAGGATCTATATCTTCCCATAAACTTGAGTCTGTGATTTTTCCTTGGGTATCGATGTTGTAGCCTTGGCCACCACCAGCGTGAAAGCCTTGGAACGGAACCCGACAGAACTGCCACATCTTGCCTGCTACACCACCGACCAGATTCAGCAGTTGGCTAAGCACCCAAGGATTGGTGCCGTTTTGGGATGATTCTAATCTCTCTTCTGCGTTCATGGCGGATTTTACACTGCCGAGTGCTGGGCTTGTCGGAGCGGTCCATATGCCACGTCGGTACTCAAGATCATTATACTCATCATCATCCCTCAAAGCATTTGCGAAGGTCGGGGGAGTTTCCGTCCCACCGGATAGAAGGTATTTGGTGCTCGCGAGTGGAGGCGGGCTTTTGGCACCGGCTGATCGATCTATCGAGGAAGCGATGGAGGCACCCGAATACCTATCACCCTTGGTGGAGTACTGAGTTGTGAAGTATGCGTCGGAAATACCGTGTCGTGAGCGCTTCTTGCTTTCCTGAAAGCCGCCTAGTTCACCAAGCTGTCTGCCTGCTCGGCGGGTTACAGCGGGACCATGCGGAGGAGGCGCAAAGAAGTAAGACGGGCGTCCTGTGTGTTTATCGTGCATTTGAGGGAGAGAAGGGCCATATGACCCAGGCATGTGTTGTGGTTGCGGTGAGACGGCGGCCATCATAGCATGTTCGAGCTGACTTGATTGCGGGGAGAAGCTTCTCAGCCCGAGTTGACCATGTGATGAAGAAATAGGCTTCTTGGTAAGTAGCAGGAATGCACTCCAAGTTTTCGATGTCGGCGATGTCTTTGTTATGCGATCATGGTGTTGGGTGCAATAGCTCACGCTGTTAATGATGCCGTGTGTAAAGCTACAGAGTTTGTTATGGGTTCGTTGGTCCGTTGCTAGGAGTGGATCCTGCACGGACGGCGTTTCCGTCACGAAGCGAAGGCGGTGACGAGTACTTCGGCATTGCAACCTCGGGAAGGAAAAACACCCAGGTGTGGCAGAATGCTTGGAGTGGTAAATGAATACCTAAGCCGCTGATAAAATTGTGACAATGTTAATTCTACCATTATTTATATGTAGCTGTGCTGCTGAGGGAATTCACATCAGTCTTGATCCCCGGCTGCAACTGTTAGCATTTCCCACCGGGTATATCAACGAGCATAGAAGTATGAAGACGAGCCGACCTCTCATACTCTCCGAGCTAAACTAGCCCATGATCCTTATTACGCTTTGCTAATCCAACCGCTATGGACAAAAAAATCAAACAACCGACTGCCTTTATTGACGTCGATTTTACAAATCTCTCTAGCTGCTTTCTTCTTCATACTTCCACCTTGCTTCATAGCTTCCCGCATCATAGCTTCCTTGATGGCTAGATACGGCTTAGGCATGATTCGCAATATGCTGCATACCTCTCGCTCTTCCGGGGTGAGTAGATGCAGATCGGCTGAATTCTCTTTACTGAACTTTAGTGGCACAGTATTCGGTAGTGGCTGTGTGATAAATTTTTGTTTGTTTGGTTGAGGCGTAAGAGTACCGTTTGCGACACCGTTTGTGACGCCGTTGGTGCCATTCGTGCCGTTCATTAGAATTCTATCCGGGGGCGGGGTAGATAGTCCATTCTGCAACCGAAGTGGTAGATCTGGTGCGGTTAACGCAGTGGTCGCCGAAGGCGTTTCGACAGGTGGTGTTGGCTTGTTGATACGATTTGTCGCTAGTCGATCGAATTGACCAACTGGCGGTCCTCGAGAGAGTCTCTGCTGCTTTTCTTGCTCGTACTTCTCACCGGTCTTCAAATCTCCAATTTGCATCTGTCTCCAATCCTGTAATTGTATAATCGCTTGTCTTAAGTTGTGTTCGTACTCTAAACCCCTACAGAATTCCTGAAAGTCTTCATGTTTCATCATCCTAGCGAATGGTTTGGCTTTGTTTAATAGATCCCTTTCTTCTTTCGTCCGCTTCTTGTCTGCGGCGGCATTCTTACGGTACTCAAGAAGTTTGTGCTCAAAGATGATCTTTTTCCTCTCTACTCTCGCATCGAGTCGGGAATTGTAAATATCCATTACCGTCATCTTTAGTTCCATTTCTGGCTCGCTCTCTCCTGTACGTGGATTAACACCATCCCCCGGATCAAACTGCATGTGCTGTACTGCTTCCTCAGCTTCATTGAAGTACTCTGTTTCGAATTCGAGACGACCTGGCATATATCCCTGTACCTCGTGACATGCTGGGACGCTGGCGGTGGGTTTCTGCTTGGGAGTCGCTGGCGGGGCATTCTTGGCGGCTTCTTTTCTCTCTTCGATTCTCCTCTTCTTTCTAGCTTGAAATACATCGCGAGGAATCGCTTCGCTGAGTGCCTTATCGTCTGGGCTAGCATGTTCAGGTAAGGGAAATTTAGAGCTCTCTAGGTATGTGTCGATGTAATGTTTGCGAACCTCATCCTTAGTCCTGAAGCCCCCGATATGGTCGGCAATATCCGCCCAGGATCCCAGCCCATATGTTTCTGCGCCTTCTAGTAGCGCTAGTTCCTCGTCTGCACCCCAGTCTTCGGTAAATATAGGTATTGAATGCTGCTCGATCACTTGATATGAATGGGTTCTAGGGTCATGGTCGCGCGAGGATTTGCCATCGGAAAAGCAGGGGACACAAAGGTCATATTCATGACAAGCGGAGTTTGCGCAGCGAATTCGCACCTTTATATACTAGTTAGCCTTCACGCTTGTGTGCTCGAACTGGGGACCGAGCACGAAGCAAGTGTGCTAGGGCTATGGAGCTTGAACAGAACTTACTGTAGAGGTGATATCAGATGAACAAACGTCACAAACATACTTCACGCCCCCTTCAGTACCACGAGAGCCAGTTTTCTTCTTGATCAAGCCCATACTGTCATCGCAAAAGTACCTGGGTTGTAGCGTTAGTGGAGGGTGCTGCAGGCTGATATTGCGTCCCTCAGCGAAGAAAGCGCGATTTTAGAAATTTTCGCGTGACTGTTACCGATGATAGCGGTTAGAAGACGGTCTATGGACGGTGATAGTTGAGATTAGAATAACCGGGCCTTTAGGAGTTAAAAGGTCGACCTCGTTCTTGTAGGTTGAGGTCGGATTGCCCGAAGCTTGGCGTGAGAGCCCGTTCGCCTCCACAATTCGCTCTCATCTCGCGGGTGGGTACGAGGTCAACCCTCACAGCCAAAGCCAACAACACTCATTACGAATACGGCCCACCGCTTACTATATCCCATGCTCTTTGATTGATTACCATTTTCTCCCTACGCAGACACAAGTATCGCTCTTTTGCTGGCTCGAATTAGAATTGTTGTTTGAAGAGCGCAATCACTGCCTCCTCCCTCCTCCGCTTCTCCCCGCCTCATAACACTCGACCGTCCCCGTATCATAGCCGCCCATAGGCAAGCAGGGCAGCCATGTCTTGGAAACTCACCAAGAGTAAGCATAGTCTGCATCAGTATCGATTAAGCAGTCTCTCATTCCTCAAAGAACTCAAGGAGACCCATCTCGCTCCATTAGCGAACACCTTCAGCCGGTCCTCCTCAACCTCGACTATAGTATCTGAAAACGCGTCAAAGCCTCCAAGCACATCAAGTAGTACCACACTCGTAGATTCGAAAGATCCTAATGGCATCGGTTGGTTTATCGGCCTGCTATCTATTCGGAGCTAACACCTCATAGCTGCGTCCGAAGCGAATGCCGCCCCTCCTCCACCCCCTTTGAAGCCAGGTATACTTATAGTAACACTACACGAAGGAAAAGGCTTCTCCCTGCCACCAGGAGCAGAAAATGCCTTTGGCACTGCTCATCATCAGGGCTCCCTGTCTACAGGTGGCGGGTTCTCGGTCGCGGGGTCCATGAGACCAAATTCGTCATCACGAAACCAGGGTGGTACTGTGGGCTCTTATGCTAACTCTAATCGACCACAGTCTGCCGCTGGCAGCATAAATGCTGTCCCAACTATTCACGGGCGGTACTCATCTAAGTACCTCCCGTATGCCCTGGTCGATTTTGACAAACAGCAGGTTTTTATCAACGCTGTTTCTGGCACCCCAGAGAATCCTTTATGGGCGGGTGGTAACACTCAGTACAAATTCGATGTTTCTAGGACTACGGACTTATCCATTTCTCTATATATTCGCAACCCCAACGCTTCTCCTAACGCTGGTAGGAACGAAGATATATTCATCGGCACATGCAAGGTCAACCCTAGGTTTGAAGAGCTGCAGCCATATGTTGAAGACCAGAAATCAAGCAAGAAAGATAAAGAAAAGGCTGCCGCTGCACATGCTGAGCAGGAGCGAACTCTTGGTCAGGCCGGAGCTGAATGGATCGATGTGCAGTACGGAACCGGTTCCATGAAGATCGGAGTGAATTTTGTTGAGAACCGACAGCACTCCCTCAAAATCGAAGATTTTGAGCTGCTGAAAGTTGTTGGAAAGGGTAGCTTTGGGAAGGTTATGCAAGTTCAGTAAGCCATGCCACAATACATTCGGTAAGGTCGTTTTACTAAGTTTGGGTGGTTTAGGAAACGTGATACACATCGCATATACGCCCTCAAAACCATCCGTAAAGCCCACATAATTTCCCGCTCTGAAGTTGCACACACTCTAGCGGAACGATCTGTTCTTGCTCAAATCAACAACCCATTCATCGTCCCACTCAAATTCTCTTTCCAGTCTCCAGAGAAGCTTTACCTAGTCCTTGCTTTCGTTAATGGTGGGGAGTTGTTCCATCACTTGCAAAAAGAGCAGCGATTCGATATTAACAGAGCACGATTTTATGCCGCCGAATTGCTGTGCGCACTAGAGTGTCTGCATGGGTTCAATGTCATCTATCGCGATCTCAAGCCAGAGAACATCCTCCTAGACTACACTGGACACATTGCGCTTTGCGATTTTGGATTGTGTAAATTGGACATGAAGGATGAGGATAGAACTAACAGTAAGCTGACAACCCCTTAGTTCTAAGAATAGTTAATTGACCTGTGCTTAGCATTCTGTGGAACGCCCGAGTATCTCGCCCCTGAGCTCCTGACTGGTGCTGGCTATACAAAGACTGTTGACTGGTGGACTCTTGGCGTCCTTCTTTATGAAATGTTGACAGGTCTACCCCCATTCTACGACGAAAACACCAATGACATGTACCGCAAGATCTTGACAGAGCCTCTGCACTTTCCAGGCCCCGAGATAGTACCGCCAGCTGCACGCGATCTACTAACTAGGCTGCTCGATCGGAACGCCGAGAAACGTTTGGGAGCAAAGGGTGCTGCGGAGATCAAGGCCCACTACTTCTTCCACAGTATTGATTGGCGGAAGTTGTTGGATCGCAAATACGAACCTAGCTTTAAGCCCAATGTGGTGCGTTATGCTGTATTTGTTACAGTTCTGTCAATGTGCTTATCATATTTTAGGTTGATCAGAAGGATACTGCAAATTTTGATCGCGAATTCACGTCTGAAGCGCCGACTGATTCTTATGTCGATGGGCCTGTGCTGTCCCAAACGATGCAGCAGCAGTTCGCTGGTTGGTCATACAACCGACCTGTTGCTGGCCTAGGCGACGCTGGAGGTAGTGTTAAAGACCCGTCGTTCGAGGGTGTTGCGGATAGATAAAACAAGACTTTGGACGAAGCAAAATTTCTTCATCATGATTCTTTTCACGACATTTGACTAGCTCGGTAAGGTTCACTGTTGCGTTGCCGACCTATGGCGCGGTCAAGATGGTTTTGGCGCTGTCAAGGCCGACTGTGTAGTGCAATGAGCAGGGTTGCCCCTCATGAGTGCAGCTGGTTTACTGCATGGAGTAGGCCATTTTTTGCTCTTCCCAGGGTGGGCTCTTGGCTTGTGGCATTCTGGCGTCCGGATTAGCATTTTGACGGCTGCTTGTAACTATCAAATTCAACACAATACCTAGATGAAACCAATACCGCACCAGATTTGGGGGTTGGGCAAAGCGTTACGTGAGGTGCTGACTTGTGGTGACAAACAAGGCTAATGGGCTGTTGGGCTAGCCATCGAGCCTGAACGACCCCACTATATCGTTTGACCCCTCCATCTGCCATTTCATCATTCCCGTCACTAGATCCCAATCTGCCTTTCGCCGGCGAATCCTTTGCAGAGAATTCTTCGATCACATTCCCATCTTTCAATTGGCACCTCTTGGAGGCTTTCCTCTAGTTTTGTTCCCTCTAGTTGTGGTGAGCTACCCCGCGCTATTGTTACTAGAAGCTGTTCAAAGTGTTGACTGCTCTAGGTCCTAATTAAGCTCTCTCCATCGATACAATCGTCCTCAATATCCTATCACAATGCCAGGCTTCTCGCAAGCAAACGATTTGTCGGCGTGGAGCTCTTTGCAGGAGCACCATCAGAAGTTGGGCAAGGACATTGTCCTCAAGGAATACTTCGCCCAAGACCCGAAACGCTTCGAAAAGTTCTCCTACACCTTCTTCAATGATGCGGATAAGTCGGAAACGCTCTTCGACTTCTCCAAGAACTTCATTACTGAAGAGACAATAAGTCTTTTGGTGAAACTAGCTAAGGAAGCGAACTTGGAGAAACTTCGTGATGACATGTTTGCAGGAGAGAAGATTAACTTCACAGAACACCGCGCTGTGTATCATGTTGCTCTCCGGAATGTTACCAATCAACCTATGCAGGTTGATGGGAAGAGTGTTGTTGAGGATGTTAACAGTGTCTTGGAACATATGAAGGAGTTTTCGGAACAAGTCCGAAGCGGAGAGTGGAAAGGCTATACTGGCAAGAAGATGAATACCATCATTAACATCGGCATCGGTGGTTCTGATCTGTATGTCTGCCTGAACAAAATTGATATGGCTTTATCTTCACTTATTGATATTTTGCAGTGGACCTGTCATGGTCTCGGAAGCTCTGAAACCATATGGCGACCGAAATCTCAAGTTACATTTCGTGTCTAACATCGACGGCACACATATCGCAGAAGCGCTCCGAGACTCAGACCCAGAAACAACTCTCTTTCTTGTAGCATCTAAAACCTTTACCACCGCAGAAACAACTACCAATGCCAACACGGCCAAGCAGTGGTTCCTGAAGCACGCTAAGGACGAATCAGCCATTGCTAAGCACTTTGTGGCTCTGTCAACAAATGAAGCGGAGGTCACCAAATTTGGTATTGACAAACAAAATATGTTTGGTTTCTCTGACTGGGTGGGTGGCCGATACAGCGTTTGGAGTGCTATTGGTCTGAGTGTCTGTCTTTCCATTGGGTATGACAACTTCCGCGAATTCCTCGCTGGTGCACATGCTATGGATAAGCACTTCAAGGAAACTCCACTAGAACAAAACATTCCTGTCATTGGAGGCCTACTGAGTGTCTGGTATTCGGATTTCTTTGGTGCTCAAACGCATCTAGTGTCTCCGTAAGTAATTGTCAGCTCTCTTTTGCAAAATAAGTTGACCTAACTGTGAAATCAGATTCGACCAGTACCTTCACAGATTCCCGGCTTATCTTCAGCAGCTTTCTATGGAGTCCAATGGTAAAGCAATTACCCGGAGTGGTGACTATGTCAAGTACACAACAGGAGCTATTCTGTTCGGCGAACCAGCAACAAACGCTCAACACTCTTTCTACCAGTTGCTGCATCAAGGCACAAAACTCATCCCAACGGATTTCATTTTGGCTGCTCAAAGCCACAACCCAGTTGAAAACAACAAACATCAAAAGTCGGTTATGCCTCACAAGCTTGTTTTTACCCTATTAACTCAATATTAGGATGCTTGCTTCTAACTTCTTTGCCCAAGCAGAAGCTCTTATGGTGGGCAAGACACAAGATGAGGTTAAGGCAGAAGGCGCCCCAGATGAGCTCGTTTCTCATAAAACATTCTTGGGCAATCGGCCCACAACTTCAATCTTAGCAGAAAAGATCACTCCGGGTACTTTAGGAGCGCTGATTGCTTATTATGAGCATATGACCTTTACTGAAGGCGCTATCTGGAATATCAACAGCTTTGATCAATGGGGTGTAGAGTTGGGCAAGGTTTTGGCCAGTGAGTAAAACACAAACCCGACTGTCGTATGAGAATGAGCAACTGACGCCAAGGAAAATGCAGAAAAAATCTTGAATGAACTCAACGAGCCTGGCGAGTCCACGAGTCACGACGCTAGCACGAGCGGACTTATTAATGCTTTCAAGAAGAAGTCTGCTCTGTGAGTAGGCTAAATGGTCAAACATGAAGTTCGGAATGTTGTAGCGTACTTGGAAGCTCATGATTTATGATCTACTATTGCTATGGAGCGGAAAGTGGAAGGGCGAGAGTGCATATTCAAATAATGCCAAAACTGAATATGGCCAATATAGAGACAATTGATTATTCAATCATGCTTTTGAGAATAAATAGTGGCCGATCATCCTTGAGGGAGGGGCATGAAAAGGTACAAACGGATGCCGAGTACGAACGCAAATCAAACTCGAAGATGCAACCGTCGCTTGATCATCTGTGGCTCTCCCTAGCAATTCTTCGCAGCCAACAGACCGCAGCTATTACCGCCACCACCATGTGTTTTGTGGGATAAAGTGCCACTTACGTTTACGCGTTTGTTATTTAACAGTCCTCTCCCCTCCTCAAAATGCCTCAGTGGGCTTCATCGCCATGGCTAGCCTTAACAGTTCTCGCCTTCCACGCTGGTCTTGCAGTAGCGCTATCAGGCCAGGAACCATTAAAGCTGCTGGAGAAGACGGCGTATGCTGCAGGGCAAGCCATTCCCGTCAGTTGCTTAAATAGGACGATGTGGGTCTTCTTTGACTAGAAACTAACCCTTGCGCTGGGGAGATACTGATGTCGTGTGCGCAGAGATACTGGAGAACATGTACGAACCCCGAATAATTCTTCACAAGCATCTAGGTCGTGCGATGCCCTCGGGTATCCTTGTGTTCCGATGAGAACCGTGCATGTTAAAATAAAGCAGGCCTAGACTGATTAAAACTGCAGATTACGGACGCACAAGGGCAGCTCCAATACATTCCTTTTCCAATGTGCAATGAGACTGGACGGCCACTCGAGCTTTTCTTTGGCGTTGAAAGAGGTAACTAAACACATCTTCCCTCTAATGAGTCTCCTTCAATACTGCGATCGTTAACATGCTGTTCTAGATATCAATTGTACAATAGATTTCATATCTGACCCTTTCTTTCATCTTCTCGAATTCTATGTCCACAACGATGCGCCCCTAACCTGCCGTATACCATCTCGTCCCCTTTTATCTTCATCCTCCCCTAGCGGCAGCTCTTCTCCTCCAAAGGATGCCGAATACACGGTGTCGGACCCCGCAGCCCAAACTGGCGCTATGGGCACAGAGAGCACGCTTTACACTCCTCTTATTATTGCCCTGGCTGGTACACTCCAATTATCGCATCTCCATATTTCTAATCATCTGAACTTGTTATTGCATGCTGCTCCGAAATCCGTCGCTCCAGGCACTATTGACGCTGCGGCCGCCTACTCCATTTCGGCTCATACTAAGCAAACACGGATCTCTATTGGCGACTCACTCTCCCTCCACTTCAGCGTTCGATGGTATCCTTCAACCTCTCTACCCTCGGGTTGGAGCGGGGTAGGTGGACATGTATATACCAGCACGTTAGTATATTGCGCGCTGAGCGCAGGGGCTGCGACAGCTGTGTGTGTGGCGTACTTCCGTGGAGTAGAATTACCGAGGCGGTTGAGGAGGTATGCGCGAGATAAAACATTTGGAGGCGTTGGCGGAGAACTAAGGTACAGTGGATATGGTTATGGCTTACCGCAAAGTAACGGATATGGAGGGTATGGGTATGGGGTTGGTAAAAAAGATTAGTATTTTTGAGAAGTCTTCTGTATATTTTTTATGGAATGGGAGGGGGAAGGGGTGTATATAGTTGTCGCCAGGTCAAGTAAAAAGATATATTAAGGATCTGAGATAATGAAGTCTGCATGGGAGTGAAATTATATTGTAAATCCGAGAGAGTTCACGCAAGAGTTCTACGTAGTTCAGTATGTCAACTCTAATTCGTTCTTTGCTTGTTGGATGCCAACATTCACAGACCAGTTGTGGGTCCGCTGAGTTTTCGAGTTGAAGTTTTATTCTGTTATCTTGTATTTTTAATACCGACTTCACAAAATAGTGCCTATTGGTAATGAGATAGGCTTTCATGTTCGTGCCATGTTAGTCCCAACGTTGCTTCGCCTCTACCTCCTTCTATTTCACATCATATTATTCCATGCGACAGTAATACTTCATATAGCCAAGACATTGTCTTGATGCAGAAATAAATTAATACACCTCAGATATGATATTCCGAGCCTACCAATTTTAGATACGAGTAGTACGAGTGGGACAATGACACTGTACAACTGGGATACATGAAGACAGGTGAAATAGAGAACGAGTGCACATATCTGCTAGATGCGATCATTGTCCAGGACTATGCACACAATGTAAGCCATACACCTCAGCCTTAATGCACCCGTTCCACCGGCAATGACTCCGTATTCCGATGCGTCTTTGCCTCGTTTTCTCGGTCCATCCCTATCGTACACTTTCATTCTCCTAAGGTCAGCCTACCATCCTTTCCTAGTCAACGCAGAAACTCTTCCCACAACTTCTCTGAACCCTTCCTTAAACCTCTTCCGCCACCTTTGGCTTTTTAGTCTCTTCCTCTTCAAACCTGGTCTTTCATGAAATCGTTGTTTGTTAAAATCAGCCCTGACTTTATTTCGACTGATGAGTGAATTAAGTTGAGCTAATCCTCGTACCAAATCTCGGCCTTTGGATGGATCCAGATCGATACTACGGCCCGTCGAAGCGTCCAAACGTGGATAATTCAGCTTTCGTGCAACGGGGGAAGTTAATGGTGCTTGAGAGTTTATAGCAGATAGGGATACGGGTAGTTGCATTTGGTCAATGTTGGAGCTAAGGTGGTCGCGTTTAGGGAGTGGGGAGAAATTAGCACCGAATTGGCGGTCGGGGTTGTGGTTACGAAACGCATTGGACGCCTCATCCGCAGAAGAACGATGCCGGGTTGAGTCCTGAATACTCCGAGCATTTGAACGATTTTGCGAGGTGAAGTCGAGAATGGAGTCAATCTGGCGAGATAAGTCATCGAGGTCGGATTTATGTTGTTCGGGGTTGCTGGAAGGGCGTGATTCGCGGGGAGCGGAGGCTTGCTGAGAGATGCGGTTTGTGGTGAAGTAACGTTGGGAATATGACAGCATTGGCAGAGTTTTCGATGTACGAAATTTGAAGAGGGAGCTGATAGGGCGCCGGCATGATTGAATTGAGGGTGACGAGATGAGGAGAGTGTTCAAGAGCGTCTGTGGAGTACGTAGAAGGGCTTCTCCTGCTCGGCGGAACTCCATAATGGGCTTGAAGAAGCTGTAAATAATTTCTAGTGGTGTTATAAGGGCTCCATCCGGTGTGTAGGGCCAATGGTGATGATCAAGTTATAATATCGAAGAGACTTGAGCGGTTGAAGGTGGTTGGAAATTTTCGCGAACGCGACGTTCGAGATCTCCAACTTTGAACGTCTACACCTTCACAGCAGCCGCGCTCCTAATTCCTTTCGTCGATCGTCTCCAACCACTCTTCTCCCTTTCTCACTGGTGCTTCTTGCGCCAAAATACTGCACTTCAGCTCCTCCGTTCCTCCTACATTGCACAATGTACAACTACCAAGGTGCGTTACACATCTAGTATATCATCTATATGGAGTAACTGACAAATAGAAGCACCTGGACAGTATTCTCGGCCACCAGGATATGGGGGCTTCCCTGGGCAGTCGAGCTCTGCTCCAGGTATGGCGCCGCCTCCGGGGATGGGTACTACTATTCTGACTACCAATGTTTGATCGCAGTTACTAAAAGTCTATCATAGGTGCTCCTCCGTCATCTATGCCTGCACCAGGTGTTACGCCACCTCCTGGCATCCAACAAGCCCAAAATTCCCTCCCAGGACGACCTGGTGGGCTTCCGCCCAATTTTCAACCTCCCGCGGGCATGCCTAATATCAACTTCAGCGCCCCAGTTATTCGCTTGGGTACTACGGGGCCTGCAAGATCTTCTGCACCAGAGGGGCAAGGTTCTCGCAGAGAGAGTGTTGCAGACTCAATGTCAGCGGGAAGCAGACGTGGGTTGGGTCTGGGACACGACTACCGAGGGACAGAGCAGCAGAGACAACAGATAAGGGAGACTCTATTAGCTTTACAGCCACCAACAAGGGAGGAGATTGCGCGTACAATTTTTATTGGGAACATTACGGAAGGAGTAGGTGGGGATGAGGGCCTAGAAAGGATACTACGGACAGCTGGCAGCCTACGAAGGTGGACTCGAGCTACAGACGCAGACAACAAGCCGTGCAAATTTGGATTTGCTGAGTATGAAGATGCAGAGAGCTTAGAGACAGCTGCCGAGATATTTAAGGATGTTCAAGTGCCTGTTAAAAGGCAGGATCCGGCCAAAGTCAAGGATGAGGATGAAGAAGTCGGCAAAACCACGCTGCTTGTATAACTCCGAAACATAGTCAAATTTGAACGAAAGCTAACTACTATCTAGGTGGTTGTTGACGAAGCATCAATGAAATATGCAGAAGAATGGAAATCACGTCGTGATGAAGACGAGACCGCTGCCCAATTCCGTATTGATACGGCGAAGGAAACCCTGTCTAGTGTCCTTGCCGGCCTCTTCCACCCCCAGGCTTCAACTCGGACCGACACCGACGGAGATACTACCATGCAAGATGGAGATACAAAGCCTGATGGAACAAACACCGAAGTTGTCACTATACCACTCACCATTGAAGACGAACTCTCTGATATCCCCGCCGAAATGCGAGAGACCGTTGCTGCAGAGATTGCAGCTTTCAGAGATCGAAGTAATCGCAGAGACCTAGAGCGGTTAAGGCGCGAAGAGGAGATGGAGGCGGCAGAGCGTCAACGAAATTTAGGCGGGCCTAAGATCAACCGACTTGGTTCACCACCACCAACAGCACCGAGTGGTCCTGGCGGAGGTGCTAATGGAATTCCGTTAGGACCAAGGGATAGAGGCGTGCAAGGCGCTCCTAGCGGACCAAAAGGATTTCAAGGTACACAGATACCAAGGGACTATCAAGGTGGAGTAACTTTTGTAAATGGTAGCGGCGTTAATGGAGCGGCTTCGGCGGGTTGGTTAAGACGCGAGGATGAGGATGACTCAGCCAGCGATTCCGAAATTGAAAATCGTCACCGCGAAAAGAAAGAGGCGGAGCAGGAGAAACTTTACCTTGACTACGAGCGTCGGTGGCTCAATCGCGAACGAAGTCGTGCTGCAGCATTAGAACGTGAGAAAAATCGGGACAAGGAAGAGGAGGCTGCTGCAGAAAAGGAGAAAGATGCGGTAGCTAAACGACTCAAAGAATGGAATGACGACATCGAAACCGCACGCAAAGTCGAGGAATATTATCAAGATCGTAGTCTCTGGCTTCGAAACCGGTCGGCTTTCCGCTCACGCGAAGCAGCGGCAGACAATCTGGATCGAGAAAATGAGGAGCGCGAAAAGGCGCGGGATTTCCAGAAACGTGAAGATGCCCGCGATATGGCGGACTCGTTCCTTGCCCGTCAAGCCGAAGAACTTGGTTCCCGCGTCCAGACACCTCGCGAACCTCAGAAATTCAAAATGTCACTTGGAGCTGCAGCCCAGAAAGTGCAAGCTGCAGCGGCCCCTCGTCGTACTGCCGCAGAGGTTGAAGGTTTGCTGGAAGACGAAGAGGAGAATGAGACGTCTACTAAACGAACTCTCATTCCTATTAAGTTCGACACCGCAGCCGAAGCGGCGAGTCTAACAGATGAGGAACGTGCCCAAGCGGCGAGGCAACTAGCGAGCGACATTCCAACGGACAAAGAAGGCTTGTGGAAGTGGGATGTTCGGTGGGAGTTTGTGGATGATACAGTGGTGTCAGAGCAACTCAAGCCATTCGTCGAGAAGAAAATTGTGGAGTACTTAGGTGTCCAGGAGCAGATGCTTGTTGACGTTGTCGACGAACATATCAGGAAACGAGGGAAGCCGGAGGAGCTAGTTGCGGAGTTAGAAGGAGTAAGTCACGATCTTCGCTTTATCCACTCGTTCTCCTTTTTTTTTTTAAAAAAAAAAAAGGACTACTAACAATTTTGTACAGGCACTCGATGAGGAAGCCGAAGTTTTAGTCAAAAAACTATGGCGTATGCTCATCTTCTTCTCCGAAAGCGAAAAACGTGGCATTGCGTCTTAGCATGTACGATTCGCAAGTTGGCCTATGGTTATGCCCATATTTAGGCCTTGCTCCATTTCCAGACTTCGCAGTCTGGTAGAGGAGCTTTCAAAGTAAAGCAACGTCCGAGCCTTCGGCCGACCAGCGAAAACGTCAAGAGTTGGCCATTGGCAAATATGATTGTAAGATAAAGGCCGGGCTCTTTGTGATTAATTTTGTCTTAAATGAGACGAACTGTACCCGAGAAAACCTCATCGGTAAATCAATATTTCTTTGGGCATATTGAGATGGATTGTAGCTAGGGACAGTCTTTGCGTGTTCTACGCTTCCTCCGGTGTTGAAGACAAATCCCGCGACTTATATGGGAACATCTTTGATTAAAGATCGATGCAAGTGAAACCAATGCCGCCGTCCTTAGTTGGTCTTAGAACTTCCCTAATGGTTAATCAAACACTTACAACGTGCCTTCCACCCATGTCATAACATATTCAAAGCTAAAAATGTCACCGATACCTTGTATTCCAGTGCAGGTATTTAACGGCAGTCCGACCAGGCCCCCTCTCAAAAATCTCCGTAGCCGCTATTCCCTCGTGGGCATTTTTTCTTGGTTCTCATCTTCTAATTAGACTCCCCGTGCCAAACATGTCGTATACGCTCACCATGCTCAACACCAGTACCGTATAAGCCAGGTCCATTAATCGGTTATACCTCCCACTTAGGTTGATATAGCTTACACATTAGCACATCAACAGATAGTTCATACACTATCATATGAGGACATTGATATTAGAGACGAGTCATGCGTTCATACTGGCGATGTTACCACACCGTCTCCAGCCTTGTGGAGTAGACATTAGGATAGGAGTGGGCTTTGAGAACTTGTCTGTAACAGGACTAGCCTCCTGTAGCTAAACCTAGAGCCAGGGTTCTCCAACCAAACTACAGGCTTTACCATACCTCTGAGGTTGTATCAAGACCGAGCGTGCCGATTATCGCGAATATGCTATGGCTATGGGCATGCCTAACGGCTTCTCCCTAGTTGCTAGTATACAGACGTTTTTTGATGTGTTAGATGTGGACAAAGGAGTTATAAGTACCTAAATAACCAGAACAGCCGCAGAGACCCTTCTGCAGTTCAATGAAAGCCAAGACGTGGGGGCCTAGCAAGGGTTTGCCGAAACGATTCGTCAACTTTGACCACGCCTCACTCATCATCAAGCCTAACTTCCTTCTCAATTATGACCATTTCATAGCCTATCCTACATAAGATGCTGCTACGGGTCCCGCCGGCCATGAACCCAGCAACTTCACCCTCATCACCATCGAGCTCCGAGACTTCATCGCCTCCGCTAGGTCCGGCTCAAGCGCCAATATCACGTAATCGTAACAACTATCCAAGAAGATCTCACACCAAATCTCGGCGTGTGAGTTATTGAATATGCTCAGACCATGTTTTAACATTCTTGAAGATGGTGCTGATGATAAATAGGGCTGCCGCCGTTGCAAACTTCGGAAGATAAAGGTAGGATAAGGGGTATCTTCACATATAGCGCTATGCAGAACTAAATATCGTCTTAGTGCGATGAAGTCCATCCCGAATGTGGGAACTGCATTAAGCACAATGTGCCTTGTGATTTCAATATCTCTCAAACGGCGCACATGGCTGGACAGCCCTCTAAACGCGCTATTTCTCGTTTATCTACATCCAAAACATCTGGCATGTACACACAATCGCCCCCTTCATCAACATCATCAACATCCCCATCTCCGCTCTCCTTGGATCCTATAATATTACCAACGAGGTCGCAAACACCTGACTGGTCAGGAAGTGAGCGTCTGCTCGAGCTTCGCCTCTTCCATCACTACACACTCTGGAATTCCCGTGACCGCCGAATGCCGATCGCCCGGGAGCTATGGACCGTTGTAATTCCGTCCCTTGCATTCCAAAATCCTTGTCTCATGGATGGTCTGCTCGCCTGCACAGCGCTTCATCTCCGACTTAAGTGCCCACAGGATGGTGCGCTCGTTCAGGCTTCTCATAAGTACATGGCCCGCGCCATACGCCTCTATCTTGACACGCTCCACGGCAATATTGACGCTCAGAATTTTGACGCTCTATATCTGACAGCGATCCTTATCGCCTTTCATACCTTCATTAGCCGACGCTTCTCCCCAGAATCCGCCAAAGCTGACACAATTCCCCTTCAATGGTTCCAGCCCTTCCAAGGTGTCCAGGCGCTCACGAAAACACGACCAGACGCGGCAGATAAGAGCAAAATGGCGCAGATTTTGCCCGGGTGGCGAATACCACTTAGAGCCTGTGGCCACCAGCGGATTGATTGTACTTTCAATTTCTTACTTCAAGGCCTGAATGGAGATGAAGTAGATTACACCGTATACGAATTTGCAGCCTCCAATATGTGCAATGTCTTTACCTGTCGACAGCCGCGATTCTTCTTTCATTTTCTTGGCGAGGCACCTACACGACTAGTCGAACTACTGAAGTTGCAGGACCCGCGCACTTTGGTCATTGTAGGGGCTTTTTTTGCTATGATGAAACCCATTGAGAATCAACTCTGGTGGCTTGAGGGAGCAGCGGATCGCGAGATAGCGGAAATTCAGTCTGTGCTGCCGCCTACATGGTTACCGATGCTTGAGCAAGCGAAAGCCATAATTTGGGGTTATGTGGATCTTTGTAAAACTCAGGGCGTGCACATTCATGTTGGGCTGGGACGTGAGGACGTTTTGCCGCTGCGATCGAGATTCTCCGAAGAGCCTTGAAAGAGAGCGAAGCAGATCAACGAAGTGCTTTGATACGAGTCGATAAGAGGTTAGGTGCTGTGCTATTTTAAAGCTATGCTAATTTATAGGTTCCGAAAGACTCGAAAATGGAGCTCTACAAAAATCTTTAAAATAAAGGAAAGCTTACACGCCCCCTTGACAGATTTGTGGAATCATGATTTAATCTAAATCCCAAAGATAGAACCCCACTGGCTCTGGTAAGGAAATCGAAACTTATCCGTCCCTCCAATATTATCATTTGAACCTAGCACTCGCCTATCAACAATAATTGGCCAGTCCGTACAACCAGTCAAACTCCACAGGGCCCGGCCATCGGTTGTACCACCACATACGTTGTGAAGACGATAGACTAGGTCATTGGAACCTGCGCATCAGAAACTTGTCTGCCTTTATCTACGGCTTTAGACTCCTGGAACAGGAAGCCGGGGTGGAAGATATTGAGAGAAATAACTGCAAGGGAACACATCCTACGTGGACAGAATTAGTGATGAATAAATTAGGTCAGAACCGAACCATGACCCCTTCTCTCCAACGCCGGCTGTTTAACCTGTGTCATGATCTCGTAAAAGAGAGAACTTACACACTGTCCAGTGCAATAAAAAGAGCTTGATCTTGCATCAAGGAGTTCCTCCATCCGCCCGCCATCTCGGCCACACGATATATGCACCGCACTAGGATTGTCGTAAAAGCAATAGCAATTGCGACGACCATTCCTTTGAAATAGAATGAACGCCGAAGCTCGGTAGTGGCAGGGTTAAGCCGATCTTTGAACTTGTAGACTCTGAAGGCGTACTCGGAGGCCATAACACCGAATATGGCAAGGGTTACGACCTGGGAACTAAGACCTAGGATCATTATGTCGTTCCCTGCAGTGGTGTGCGTCCCTTGGGCGGCGATTCCCGCGCCCACGGCCTGGATAGTGATTGAAGCGATGTCGCAACCGACGAAGATTCGAGTGTAAAGGTTCGGGCGGATGCGCGACAAGTGTGCTCCGAAAACAATTACCGTGTGTTTAAGCGTTAGGTAAACACCTGCTGCGAGGAATGCGGGTGCTACTGTCAGGCAGATAATTTGGATCTTGAAATCATTCGCATTGAATACATTGTTATGCATCAGGATGCGCCCAACGTAACCTACGGCTTCGCCAAAAATACCAATGCTCATCACAATCAAGAAAGACCATGATTTCCAGCGAATCCCTTGGATAATGTGCGCGATGAGAGAAAGGCCGAAGATGGCACAAAAGGCAATATTAGCAGGCTTCGACGGGTTGTAGCCATAAATCGAGAACTTTATGGGACAGGTTTCCATGGTACAATTCGCATACTTCCCAGGCGCTCGTGGGAGCAGATGAGATGTGAAAGCCGTCATAGTGAGCGGTTTTCTAAAATCGATATATAGGAATGTTCGAACGAGAGGGGTCAGTAAAGTGGAGATAGGGAAAACCAAATAGCTAAATGAGACTCGATTAAAGATGAAGGCTAAGCAAAAGAAGATGCCCGGTAAAGCCGGACGAAAAAGAAGGTTAGTGGTAATAGATTGAAAGGAAGAAAGGCTGATGGTTTATGTCAGAAAGATACTGCAGCAAACAATAGACAAGGACATGGAGACTTATCACAGATCAAGTACATACGCAGTTGGAACCAAGCCCTTCGCTCCAACTACCGCAATTGATTTTAGTCGACTAGCCGTGGTTGATTCCCCCGAGACGACCACTAGATAATTACTCATTTAAGATTCTTAGCCCGTTATTCAGCAAGGGTTCGGCCGCGCGTATTCGGCATATTTGAGCCTTGTTGAGACTCATTGGCTTGCAGAAGCTTAATATTGGACGAGTTGAGGCTGTGTAGCAGCTTCATCACCGGTTGCGGTCTCTTTTTGTCACAGGCTGCAACCGAATAAGGGGTCGGTTTGCTTCCGAGTATGCCTTCTTGATTCTGGCCAATGGATCTCATCTAATTGCGAATACGAAGGGCGTAGCCGCCCAGACGCTAACAGGACAATGTAATCGTTACCCAGGTATGTGTAAACTCGGTAGTACGGTCAAGCGTTCTCAAACCGTCACGCTTAAGTTGTCAACAGAAGTCGGTATCGGACGTTTCCTCTTCCGATAACCGTGATCCCGGGCTGCATGTCTCCACACCATGACCCGGACGAAGCTCGGACAAGTTTTGGCGGCCCGCGTCCCATTTTTAATTTTTGTTAAAAACATGATAATAATCTGAATCGTTCCCAAGATTCATCACCGATACAGTTACCGTAGAGCAAAGCATTTTGTGCGGTCTTGGAGACACAAGAGGGAATCTACGTAAGCTTGAAGAACCCAAACAGATTTCAACCCGGCGAAACTTAGCTACTATCTCTCTAGTAAAGGATTTGCGCCCAAGAATATCCACCTTGTCAAGAACCGCCCGACCGGCATCTCAATTAGAGGCGTCCGATCTAGTGTGTGGCTTTCTTAAACAAGGCATTCCACACGTTGAATGGGTTTACTTTTATTTTAAAGCCCTTCCTACACTGCGTATGCCTTGTTGGGCTTTGGAGCAGCCACTCGCAAGCAGAACCTAATATGCCTATTGGAGTTTTCAAGTGCCACCATGATCTGCCATCGGTTAACCTCTTTTAGTCGAGCCAGCACTTCCAACATGCAGGTTGCTGCTGTATCACCGTTTAGATTAAGGTCTTTTTGATACTCTACGATAATAGACTTCTACTTATAGATTTACATACATGTCTTATCATGAAAGGCTCACTTCCAATTCATCGTAACCATGTCAACCGTATAACTAGCAGGCAGGAGTTAGAATCCATTATACCTTCATTTTTATATGCTGGAGAAGTAACTTACTGTTATTTAAACGGACTTATACTTCCTTCAAGTCTGTTATTATCTGTCGAACAGGGTTAACCCCTGTTTTAAGTGGATAACCTTATT
>KV750805.1:0-18353 GCA_001692915.1 Glonium stellatum
TAGTGTAAGGAAATTTGCGAAATCCATGTATTTGATAGTCTCAAGGTCATCAATGACGGTCACTGTTATCGTGTAGCCCTAACCCTATTATGATCGATAGTGAAAAGTAGTGAAGTTTTACGGCTGCGTAGGATAGACATAAGGCAAGTTGAACTTCAATAATGAGCAAGTTGACACAGCAGGTCCTATTCAACTTTGGGTATCTCGGAAATCCAGAAAGTAATACGCATATATGTAAAAGTCCTTCATGTTCCTTCAAAAGGACATCAACCTCACAACGCCCGAGATGCGAAACGTAAAAAGACGTGATATCATCCTAGTAAGGGCCCACCACACCTGAAACGCCTGCTTGACTCGAGGGATTGTCGTCATAAACGCCGCTCACAAGTTTCCAAATCCAGCACCTTCTTCGGAAATATCCTCAAACCCAAGAATCCCACGATCCGTACTTCGGCCACTCCGTTTACCAGTGCTTGAACCAACACTTCCTAGATGGCTACGTCCTGCGTATCCCTGTGCTCTTAACTTCCTTTCGAAAGGCGTAATTATAGTACTCGAAGTTGGTGGATCGGCGAACGAAACCACAGGCGCTGACGCTGCGCCATGAGGCCTCCGGGTCAATTGCGTGCTACTGCTGGGGTTGATGCTTGAGCTGACCATACCCAGTAGTCTTTCCTTAGCTTTAGCGCGGGCTGTGCTACGCTTCGATGGCGTTCGAAGATATCCAGGAAGTGGGGTGGATGTAAGGAACGGCAGATTCGAAGGGTCGGCGGGGCGAGATGCAGCTTCTGGAGAGAAGCTCAAGTTAAGGTCCAAGTTCCCAACTTCGAAGGCGCTCTCATCCAATGCAGTCCAATTTTCGGCTCGGGCAATCGTCTCATCGCCCGCTTCTTGCGCAAAATAGCCGGCATTTAGACCACCATCCCTTTGTCCACTTCCTCTACCAGCGCCCCTACCCGGCGTTGGCGAAGGCGACACAACGCGTTGTGCTCCCCGCTCTATCGCTTGCTCAGCCCAGAACCTGATCATGGCCCGCACGTGCTTCTCCCAGTTTCTGTCCCTTAGCGCGAGTGCGTTTTGCTCGCCCCGTTGGATCTGAAAGATACGCCATTCGAATTTCTTCAAGCATGAACTCGCAGCAACAGCAACACTCTCTTCTCTTAGCGTTACAGCCTGTTCGTTGAGTTCAATAATGGACCGCCATCGCTGCGACCATGCGGTAAAGAAGTATCGGTGCAGCTCAGCATTGCGCAGACTATTAGCTTGCCTCTCGCGCTGAAGGATCGATGCACAGCGGTCATGCCACACGATAAAGAGGCTTGTACTGGTACGGAGGAGGCGGTTTTCGGCGATTTCAGTTGCTTGTCTCTCCTTTACTAATAACTGGGCTGTTTTGTCTCTCCACCGTCCTAAAGCGCGCCTGACCAGGCCCATCTTGGTTTTCCGGCGGACTTGAGCATATGCTTCGCGGCGGCGGAGGCGGCGTGCTTGTTGGGTAGCATCGTTCCAACATTTAAGGGCATGCTTAGTTAGCACGTAGAACCTAGCGTCTTCGGCCCAGTGATGAAGTTGTGCGAAGTGATTGTGACGTTCGAGAAGAGAACGGAATGTGCGTTCAACGAGCTTAGGTTCGTAAAGAGACAATGCTAGATTATTGCGATCTTGATAATCCTTTGTTGCGTCCCGACATCTCCTTAGACATAATCTCAAATTTCTTGTTCGGCGTGTTTCAATGAAGCCCTGCTCCATTTCTTTAAACCTTGCACGTTGTTCTCGGGTCTTCTTCACCCAATTTAGGAAAAATTCATGTTTAAGCTGTGCGTTGTGAACCCTGAGAAAAAGCGAGGCACGCTCAGCCAGGACCCATTTGTAAAGTGCCTGCAAAATGACTCGGTCATTTATCTGAAGAGTCAATGCTTGGCAGCGAAGTCGGTCATTCCATAAGGTCCAGGCATTATGGATGACTCGCAACTTATTTACTTTCGAAGCTAAGCGAGAGTTCCGGGTTCGAAGACGCCATATTTTGAAGGTAGAACTGATGACCCTTTGGTTAATAGCTTCACTGACTTTAACAGTCAAGGGAGAAAGCTTTGCTTCTACCCTGATTGCGTTGAAAGCCGAGGAGAGCAGAGCAGATCTTCTGAAAGATTCCCCGCGAGGTACGAGATCCTGAACAATATGCGTTTGGTGATTCCACACAACTAAATTCCTTCTCTGGACGTCGTGGGCTCTCATCTTTTCCACCCAATGCTCTCTCTCTCTTAATTGCCTTGTAATGTCTACCCATTTCGTAAATAATGCTCTTCTGATTCTCCCGGCGTTCCACAACGGTGCTCTTCGATCGCAAAAAGCCCAGAACCATCGCCAGTAAATTCGAGAAACGAGGTTTTCATAGCGCACAGAAAGTGCAGTAGCATTCGCATCATGCAACACGGCTGTGCGCTGACGCCAAATGCCTAAGAACTTCCGTAACCCCTGTCGTCGTACTTTAAGCTCATTGACGGCAGTTATTTCGCGCCAAGAATTGAAATACTTGGTCCTTAGGATATGCCTCCGCGCAACGGACGTTCTTTGTACCTCATCTGAAGCACATTGCGCCCAGTGCGTGAACGCTTTGGTAAGTAAGAATAAGTCACGGGCTTTCCCGGCACGGCGTTCAAGATGCTCAAAGAAGCGTTCAGTCTCGGCCGTCTGGCGCTTTAGCTGAAGTGCGCTCTGCCAGAGACCAAAAGATTGTCGTAAGAGGGTGTCGCGATCAGAGGAACCTGCGGCGGAACTCATGCGCTCGTGCTTGTCATGAAGTTCCAACGCGCTATCACGCCAGGAGCGCAGCAGCCTTCGCGCTATCGGCATGGAGTGAAGGTATAGAAACGTCTCTGCGTCGGATATCATTTGCGTTTCAGAGGGTTGGTAAAGCATTTCCGGTGGAATATAGTGCTCCTCTACTTCATATTGAGCGCCACGATCCTGGGTGAGATCTCGACCAAAGTCGAGGCTTTGGTCCCCCGACTGATCCGCCGAATAATCATCGTATTGATTATCCGCCTCAGTGTTTCGAGTGATCCTTAGGCTACCCTGGCTTGAAATAGATCCGCTACGTTTCGGTCGGTTGTGTAAGTTGTCAGAAACTGCTCTCTGGTTCAGCCTGCCCCTAATGGGGAGATGGGGCAGTAGTCTCGAGCGGGAATGTGACCTGGTGCGTCTTGATACCCCCAGATCTGTCGCCCTGCTTGATGGCCTCTCTTCCCTTGTGCTCCGACTCGACAGTCTTCTTCGCGCAAGCGCAGTGTCTGTGCTTGCATCGTACATCGAGTTGAAAGAGGCGCGTCGCGAAGCACCCCTCTTTTCCTGGTTATCGGTCGCGTACCCATTAAGTTCAAGGTGCTCGAGGTTTCTTGTGATGTCCTCGACTCCCTCCCCTCCCTTATCAACCTCAATCTGAATTCCCATCCGTCCCAATAGTCCCTCGAAGCGCGCATACAAGCTGTTGTCCTCGGCGCGACCCTCCTGCATACGGAACAAGAAGCGGAAGTAGAGCTGGTCATGATCAGGGTCGATGCCATTTTCCGCGAGGACGGTATCGTAGGCAGCGAAGAGGGCGCGGAAAGGTGGGCCT
Source organism: Glonium stellatum (assembly GCA_001692915.1). Lineage (NCBI taxonomy): Eukaryota > Fungi > Ascomycota > Dothideomycetes > Gloniales > Gloniaceae > Glonium > Glonium stellatum. The sequence continues at coordinate 3,617 of KV750805.1, forward strand.
GGGAGTGTTTGCGCGGTCGTGACGATTGAGTAGAGTATTTCGACGTCTGTGATTATTTAGTACTGGGGCGCAAGTAGATAGCAAAGCGTTTTATGTGCGCAAATACCATGGTTGGAAAGGGGAGGCAGCTCATCGGCGGTGGAAGCGGGCATTCGAAGGGACTCGGTCTGACGCGCTTCTCCAGAGGCATAAGAGCGGCGTTGACGAATAGGCGGAGATCATGGGATGGCTAGTGGTATCGGGGTAGAGGGGCCGTGAGTTATTAATCATTAGTATAAGAAGAGGAAGGAAAACAACAACAGCAGGAAAGCGCCAAAAGAATTGGGGCTGTTGTGCTCTAGGAACGCGTGAGGACAGGATTGAGAGACATGTGCAGTGGTGCACGGTCGCTTTGTTGTTTTCTCAAGAGACGCTCGTGGTCTGTGCGCTCCGCTTTTCGATGGTGAAACACCAACTGCTTATATGAACCTCTATTCAAGCCTCTCAATTACATCAACCATGCCCAACAAAACTCGACCCATCGAAAAGTTCGCATCCGCCGTAGCCAAGTGCTCAAACGAAGTAAGGCCATTGGATATCATCTCTCAAATACTCGTTCCTAATATTTTAGGGCGCCGTTTATGGAAAATGTATCGTCGCCGATTATAACAACGTTTACAAAGACAAGTGTCTTACTGAATTTCTAAGGCTGAAGAATTGCTATCTTGTGAGTCAGGTTTGTTTATGTCTCATCAGGCTATGGGTCTTAATCATCGGACTGCAGGCTGCCTATAAGCGGCTGTGATTCAATTTTTCTAAAGGTGGCCACGACACGAATCGCCGCATTCTCGATGGGGCTTAGGTATTACATGGCTGGACCTTACGAAGCCAGTCTGTATTTTCACCGATATCATGCGATTTCTAGCGAATTGCAAGGCAATAGAACGCTAGAAACTCCCATATGTCGATAATGGACGGGATATCTGGGGCAGTGCTACCAAGGGTCACACCAAAGGTAACGAATTGTGCATAACTATGCATTCCATGCCACTAAACGCGTTCGCCATTCATGGGCGAAGTGCGTAGATATCATCTATCGTTACGGTATTCTAGCAACGCTAGCTTCATTTCAGCATCTCATCATCTGATTTAAACAAAACGGCTCTAAAGCTTTACCAGCCTCAACAAGAAGGTTGCCCGGTGAATCTCCTGCTCCTCTTGTGCAATGACCTCCTCGCCATTTCCCTCTGGAATCTTACCCTCCACCTCTATGATAATGTGCTTATCAACATTCCTCCTCAATGCCTTCTCAAACACCTTCCCTTGATGCTCGAAAACACCCTCGATATCAATATTATCTGGATCACTGAGGACTCTGTACTCCATGCCTACGTCGTCCGTTGGAAGCAGTCCCGCCTTCTTCCTCAAGTCCTGGACGCGACGAACGATTTCTCTTGCGAGGCCTTCCTGTACAAGTTCGGGATAGCTTGCGACATCTAGAACAATCAAAACATCATCATCTGTGTTGAACTCCTGGTTTTTGCTAGCCTCATCCTCACGCAGTCCCCTTTTTACGATGAGATCTTCTTTCTCGACCCGAATGCCATCCACAGTCATCTCTCCTTTTGCAAGGAAGTCCTTCACCTCCTGGCTACTCAAGCCCGGCAGTGCCTTCTTGACCTTAACCGCATCCTTCTTAAGCTTCTTGCCTAGAACCGCAAAGTCCGCGCTCACAGAGTACTGCACGTTATATTTGTCTTCGTCCGTACTTAAAACCAAGTCGCGTACATTCAACTCCTCGCAGATATACGTTTCGAGGCTCTTGATATCATCAAGGTACTGCTGATCTGGATGAATAACAACAAGTGTCTTCAACGGCGTCTTCAGTCCAATGGTGCGCCTGTCTCTGCAGATACGACAGAGATCAATAACAGCTTGCATGCGACCAACCTGCCTCTCGATCACCTCGTCAAATAACTCTGAGCGCACTTCTGGGAAAGGCAGAAAGTGAACTGAGCGATCATCCTCGCCGTGCAGAGCTTCTGGAATATGGGGGAGAAGGCGCAGGTAAATGTTATCGGTGATGAAAGGCGTGAAAGGAGCTAGACCCCTACAGAGCGTGTAGAGAACCTCGAAAAGGGTGTTCAGTGCGTGTGTTGTATCCTCAACACCATACTCGCCTTTTAGGCGGCGACGATTGAAACGGATATACCAGTTTGTAGTGTTGTCTATGAGGCCCAGTAGACGAGGAACGACAGTGTAGAGTCTGTAGGCCGCCATCTCTTCGTTGACAAACTTAAGAAGCGATTGGCAGGATGCTAAGATCCAGCGATCCATGACGTTTATATTCGTCTTCTCTGCCTCAGGGTCAAAGACAAAGTGGATGTCAGCAACCTTTTTGAGTAAAGCGACCTGCTGGTCAAAAAATTGGTAGCTGTTCCAGAGCGGAAGGAGAACTTTTGAAACGATTTCTTTAACGCCAGCCTCCTTGAAACGTAGAGGCTCTGCACGGACGACTGGGGAGTTGATAAGATAGAGGCGGAGAGCGTCAGACCCGTAGCTATTCATGATGAGGACTGGGTCAGGGTAGTTTTTTAGTCGTTTGGACATCTTCTTGCCGTCTTCAGCAAGCACAATGCCGTTGACGACGCAGTTTTTGAATGGTAGGCAGCCGAAGAGGTGTGTCCCAAGCACCGTTAGTGTATAGAACCAACCTCTGGTCTGATCCAGCCCTTCGGCAATGAAGTCACCCGGAAAAGATGCCTTGAAGTGCTCTTCGTTTTCGAATGGATAATGGCCAGAGGCGTATGGCATGCTTCCAGACTCGAACCAGCAATCGAACACTTCTTCAACACGCCGAAGCTCGCCTTTGCCCTGTTTGCTCGGAATAGTGATATGATCGATCTTGTCTCTGTGGATGTCAGTCAACTCTCCCTCGTACCCACTCAACTCTTTCAGTTCTTGTATGCTGCCTACACATACAACCTCCTTGAGGTCCTGGCTAACCCATATTGGGAGGGGTGTGCCCCAGTATCGGTTCCGGGACACTGCCCAATCTCTAGAATTTGCAATCCAATTGGCGAAACGCTTTTCCTTGACGAAAGATGGTACCCAATGCGAACCTTCAATATTTTCAAGCATTTGCGGAATGATATCTGGGATTTTAACGAACCAAGACGGTACAGCACGATAGATCAATGGGGTATCCGACCGCCAGCAGTATGGATAACTGTGGAATACCTGGCTGTCAACAATCAAACGGCCGGTACCCTTAAGATGCTTGATAATATCCTTATCTGCCTTTTTGACATGCTGCCCTGCAAAATCCCGGACCTCAGCAGTAAAGTAGCCCGAGTCATCCACAGGGTTGGGAGGTGGCCGTTTGTCGCTAATGACCCCCGCATCAAATGCGACTCTGTAATCTTCTTCACCGAAAGCAGGAGCTTGATGTACAAGACCCACACCACTATCCGAGGTAACGTACGTTGCGTTCAGAACCCGGAACCCGACATCTTTGAACTCTTCATAGAAGTAATCGAACAAGGGTTCGTACTGCCAGCCAAGCATATCTTTGCCCTTAAATTTTTCTAGTATCTTGAACTTCGCTTTTTTCGGATCTTTATACAGTGTTTTTAACAGGGCTTCCAGCAGAATGTAATTCTTCCCAGATGCCTGATCAGCTATTTTGATGTATTCGAAATCCGGATGTGCGGCAAGGCCAGTATGGGAAGGAAGAGTCCATGGCGTTGTTGTCCATGCGAGAAGGCAGGTTTGAGGGTCACTAAAGAGAGGAAATGTGACAACGATGGCGGGATCTTGGACATCTTTGTAATTCTGTTGTGCCTCAAAGTTGCTGAGCGGTGTGTTCAGGGCAGTAGAAAAGGGCATGACTTTGAATCCTCTGTAGACTGCATCCTTTTCCCATAGTCTCTTGAAGACCCACCACTCAGACTCCATGTATGAGGTGTCCATTGTCTGCCATAATTAGCAGCGGCTCTATATGAACTTCTAAGTCACGCACCTTGTAATCATTGTCAAAATCTATCCATCTTCCCAATCGATCAATTGTCTGCCTCCACTCGCTCGCATATCTCATGACGATAGCCTTGCATTCTGCATTGTACTTTTCAATCCCCATTTGCAGCACTGCATCTCTACCCGATATTCCAAGCTTCTTGTCAATTTCGTGCTCGATAGGTACGCCATGTGTATCCCAACCAAATCGCCGCTCAACATATCGACCCTTCATAGACCAGTATCGGGGTATAATGTCCTTTATGGTGGACGCGAGAAGGTGTCCATAGTGGGGCAGACCAGTCGCGAAGGGAGGTCCATCGTAGAAAGTGTACGGTTTCTTGCCCTTGGAGAGCTCGACCTGGCGCAGAAAAGCATTAATTTCTTTCCAGTGCTCGAGTATGCGCTCCTCTTCCTTAGGGAAATCGACAGACATGGCGGAAGAGTTTTTAAGGAATTGGCAGCGGGGTTTGAAGCTGCTCCGTCGTTTTTGGTGGGGGAGCTTTAGAGTCATCTTGAAATTTCTTGACTCACCGCCCGCTTGGCTGAGGGGCCATCGCGTGGCCAACTGATTCAAGCAGTATCAAATACTTCAAGCCTTGTTGAGAGAATTATCCTCAAAAATATTCACTTAACGGTAGTTTTAGTGTTACTAAATAACCCATATTTGGCATCACTCATGAGTTCCATAAATACACTCGTGGATTTGGTATATATTACAGGGACTAGGTAAACTCCCCAAGACGAGTCAGCACTAGTTCAGCGCCCTGAGATACAATATAATTTATTAACCCTTCATACACAACAACCAGATAGAACTATTAAATCTAGCTTTCCATATACTAGAAAACCCATACCATCCCTTAAATCTGAACAGTCCATCAAATATTATCCATCAATTACAAGTCGCTCGCCCCCCTCCACTTTCACGACAAGCCAGGGCTAGGGGTATTTATATCACCGGTCCATTCCGTAAATAAAAGCCCGACGAGATGAAAACCCTCAGCCTCTTAGGTGGGACGACCCACCTTAGCAGGACGCTTTACTACACAGCCATTAACGGCCCTACTGCTCTACTCGTTCGATTTTGATGTCCTTTCCTCCTCGTTGCCATTAACGATTGGAAAACAGCAGCATTGCTACTCACAGATGCCGCAAAGAAGCTCGAAAGCATAGGCGCAGAGGGTGTTCTCATCTGCGCCGACGTCATGCATAAAGCGGCGAGTGAAGTTGCTGCCGCAGTCGATGTGCCAATATCGCATATTGTAAATGATATTGGCTCTAAGCTAAAGGCCAATAGAATTCATAAAGTCGGGCCCCTAGCCACAAGAGCGGTAATAGAAAGCGACTTCTACCGCAAGCCGCTAGAAGAGCGCTTCCAGGTGGATGTTTTCGCGCCGGAACCAGAGGAAACAGAGTGGGTCAACTATATTATTTTTGAGGAGCTGGGAAAGGGGATTGTGAAGGAAGGGTCGCAAGAGAAATTGTTGAAAATGATTGAGAGGCTCGGGCAGAACGGAGCAGAAGCATACGTGCTGGCCTGTCCGGATCTAGCACCGCTACTGCGAATGAGGAGAAGGGCGGGCAGGGGATGGTAGTTCAGGGGTTGAAAGTGTTTGATTCTGCTGTTGTGCATGCGGAATTCGTAGCAGAGTGGGCGTTAGCTAAGAATGGTTAAGTCAATGATGTATACACTATTTATATTTTAAGGGAAGTGTATAACTGGGATAAAAGCGCAACAAGCGTGCAACTTCTGAATTCTTCCGACGTCTTAGGTTGAAACTTAAGCGTCGATCTAGTTGATATGTGTCACTGAATTCAAACTTTTTGTGATTGGGGTATCTCACCGATTCACCAGTATTCCTATTGCCCAAAGTTACTACCTTAGCAACACGCCTTGTTCTTCTTTAGTAATGCCCAACAGATATAACACGTCCAACAAGCTCTGAGAATTTATTCTGGCTGGAGCTTCCATTTGCACCCTTGCCTTTGCGTTGAATGCTACCCCCAACCCCGCCACGCCCATCATGGGTAAATCGTTGGCACCGTCCCCTACTACGAGGACCTGATCTAATAAAATGCTTTCTTTTGCTGCGATTTCCAGAACGTGCTGCCTCTTCTTCTCTGCGTGCACGATCTCGCCGGTCAATTCGCCTGTTAAATGGTTCCCATTTTCGCTCACGACTAGGTGATTTGCGTAGTAGTAATCAAGGCCCAGCTGCCCCGCCAACCAGCCCGTCATAGGCGTGAAGCCTCCACTCAACACCGCCGTCTTGTAGCCCAACCTCTTCAAGATCTTGATAAGATCTGCAGCTCCATGATTCAGAGTGATCCTAGGCTTGAGCGTTTCCCATACCGTGCTGGGAACGCCATTTAGAAGGGCACACCGCTTTCGCAGAGAAGCCTCAAAGTCAAGCTCCCCATTCATAGCCGCTGCCGTAATGGCAGAGACCTGTTCCTCTACTCCTAATACTCGTGCGATTTCATCGATGACTTCTTGTTGTATGAGCGTTGAGTCCATGTCGAAGACTGCGAGCCGCTTGTACCGCCGGTAAACGGTGTTGTATTGGAAAACGGCCTCAACGTTCCACTCGCGCTCAAACCGGGATATCATCTCATCTTTGCGAAGGAAGTCTAGGCTTGTGGCTGATGGCGAGGGAAGAGAGAAAATCACCTCTACAACGCGGGCGGATTTCGATCCGTCAAGGTTACGGTGCGTGGCCGTCTGCTCTTGAAACCCAGATATTATGTTTGTAAGGGTTCCGAAAAAGTCAGTGAGGCAGCTTTGCGATATGTACGAGCCATATAAGTGATCGAGGGGATCAGGGCCGGGCGTTGGAGGTTCGAGGGGATAGTCGTTCATATTTTCAGTAGGAACGGCGCCATCTTTTAGGTGGCTCAGCGACGCTTTCGGAAGGGTGTCACAGGGGCTGTGGAGTGCAGAGTCGGCGTGAAGATGAGGGTGTCGAGGGCTGTCGGACTTGTAAAAGAGGGTTGCCACAATGGATATATTTTGTTCTCCTAGCGGCGAAGGACGGCTGAAATTGTGGACCATGTCGGCTTGGTGGCTGGCAATTTATGTTGCTCAATTAAGACACGCCCTGAAGGAGTACTGGCGATTTGCAGGGGTGTATCTGGCGTGAAGCGCAGAAATTGAGTATTGACACAAGGTATAAAAGATTGTCGAGGGGCAGTGGTGGGGCACAGAGAAAGATTGAGCTGCGGATCAGGCATCTAGGGTCCAAGGCCACGCTAAGACAGGCATTATTCCTTTCCACGCAAACACCAAACGTGCGGGGAGCGCCTGGCAGGATGCATATTATTCCCTCGCATAGAGCTGTTGCGAGGGTGGAGACGCATTCCATCTGTAGCACGCATGTATCGCAACGATTGCCTAACAGGTCCCAGCCACAAAATGTGCCTCGGCCCTTCGCCAGCTGAAGCACCCAGCCATTGCTCATGAACGACCCTCTACAATACAAAGCTATGCCTCCTTCTATTTAAGCACACACAAAGCGCCACATATCCGCCATTAAACGATAGGAGCGAGGCTCAGCGTCATCTCAAAATCGCCGTGGTTCCACGATGGCCTCACCAGCAAAATATCCTCTAGGGGATAAAATTCGCCAGTCCCCTCCAGTCGACCTATCTATTCCATACGATCCTGCCTGGCTCAAGGGCAAGACAATCTTAATAACAGGTGGAGCTAGTGGGTTCGGCGCTGGCTTCGTGCGAAAGTGGGCGGCTAATGGAGCTACTGTAGTCGTTGGAGACATCAATGTTCAAAAAGGAGATGCCTTGGTGCGAGATGTTCAGAAAGAGACAGGAAATAGCAGCGTGCACTTCGTGCATTGCGATGTGACAGACTGGCAATCACAAGTCAACCTCTTCAAAGAAGCAGTCAGGCTCAGTCCTCATGGAGGAATTGATACGGTCGTCGCGAACGCTGGAATTGCAGGGGACGACCCACTCCAAAGGCCAGGTAAACTGGATATTGCGGAGCCACCAGAGCCGAACTTTAAGATAATTGACGTGAACCTCAATGGGGTTCTATATACCACTCATCTAGCGTTCTTCTATCTACCCAGAAATCCCGGCTCGGTGGATTGCAATGTTAACTCAGACCCTACCACAAACCCAAGAGACCGGCATCTACTTCTGCTAGGGTCCATAGCTTCTCTAGCTCCGATCCCCATCCAACCTCAATACGGCGCTGCTAAACATGCCGTTTTGGGCCTTTTCCGTTCCATCCGCTCTTCCTCGTTCGTTCAAGGTGTGCGAGTTAATCTGCTATGCCCGTATTTCATCGATACTCCCATTGTTACAACCGGTGCCCGAATCGCCCTGGCCGGAGGAGCTCTAGGAAAAGTGGAGGATGTCGTGGACGCAGCAACACGCTTTACGGCCGATTCGAGAATCCTAGGTCGAAGCCTTGTGATCGGGCCTAAGCTAAATGTAAAGCAGCAAGAGAATGGAGAGTGGACTCTTGTTGCAAAAGGTTCCCCTGAAGGCCAGGAGACGGCGATCTGGGAGGCATATGCCGAAGATTGGGAAGACAGCGAAGCTTTCTGTAGAAGCCTGGTTGGGGCGCTCAATACTTATCAAAAGGCGAGAGGATGGGCCGGATGGGCTAAAGACATTATTGGTGCTCTCGGATATGGCTTAGGGTTTAATCGGGGTTGATAGTTTTAAACTTTGGCGCCAACTGTCATGGCGCGCATTCTGCAGATTAGGTATTGGTGAGCAGTGGTTGGAGGACTCTCCGTGTGAAACAGATCATGTCCCTTGCATGCCAAGGCGAGACGGCAGAAGCTTGAAGTCCACCCCGCCGTCGTCATCAACCTCAAAGCTGAAACGGGGCATGGAGCGACACGACTGCGACAACTCGTCTAACTTTTCTAAATCAATCGATAGTACCGAGGTTAGTCGTCAGCAAATTTGAAGATGTTAGACTGAATCATGACTCAACCGTAAAGACACGCGTCTAAGTCGCCAGTTGTTCTTTGTCCTTCCTTTTCACTGGCGTGCCACTCACCATCAAGCAGTTTCTAATTAGCAGAGTATATTTAGCACGTTTTACAATGTTTGGGGTTCATAGTGAGCTGGTCAATTGCCACTGCTACCACATTTCCAGCGCCAAGCTGAGACCAAGTGAAATGCTGAACTACACAGAAACGTCTACACATAGAGGGAGGTAGATTGTATATAGGTTTCGAGCACGCCAAGTCTACCTCCTCATCGGAAGTCCAGTCACCTCAGGAATACTACCTCTCATTCTTGCGAACTTCTCGCGGGCCGAGAAATTTTTGTTTCACCTTTCCAATCCTTTCTCTTCCCGTTGGTCCACTTCTTTCTGTATAAATTTTGTTCAATATGCATTCCATCTACCTGTCGGTATCGACCTTGCTGATCTGTTTTTGTACAACATACGCTGCCTTCATAGGCACAGACCATGCTGCTATCAACCAGAAACGCCACGACCATTCGAACCACACTCATGCTGGGCTCGCTCATATGCACCACAACCAGACCACGCTGGATCGTGAATGCGCTAAGATACGTGAACTGACCGCGTTGACCGACCTGGTCAATAACGCAACGAAGCTACAAGAGCTCGAAACGAAGGATCACCTCTCAGCTGCCCAGGTCGCTGAACTTAAAGACAAAGCAAGCAATGCAACGACGAAGCTCACCACCTTGAAGGCAAATAGCACTTTGGTCGCTGATTGTGCCGTCGTGGACGCTAAGCTGCGGCTTGAGGAGCAGTGCGCCCACATAGCACGTCTTACTGCTTTAACGGACCTAGTAAACAACGCGACAAAGCTGAGCGAGCTTGAGACGAAAAAGAATCTAACTGCGGAAGAAATTGCCAAGCTGAAGGAAAAGGCTGCTAATGCGACTGTTCGATTGACGGAAATGGAGAAAAATACGACGTTGGTGGATAGCTGCGCTTCCTTGAAAGCGAGCCGGAGTTATAGCACTGGTTAGTGAAATTACTCCAGTCGTTCATCGACTCCTGCAATATTGACCATGTAATAGCCACTTTCACTGCGGCAGTAGCAGCCGTGGCTACAGGCAACGGTGCAGTACTAGGGGTAGCTAGAAACAGTGTGGCCACCATAACCGGGTCTGTTATGCTGGCCATTCTTTTTGCTGTTTTGCTGTAGCGGAGATGTTTGGGAGAAGGATGGGTGTTGCAGATGTCGATGCGGTTTGACGATGGGCATGCGAATTAGGAGGGGTAGTGCATTACTGAGAATCGGCGGGTGCCAGTGTAGGGAATAAGGATTGTTTGCTTTGCAATTTCCGTATGTAAGCCACAGTGGACTGCATGCGCAGCGAGGCGTATGCGTTGGCATTAGTGGATGCAATTCTTTTCGGGGCTTTACAAGGCGTGGAACACGACAGATGGAAAAGTGATCGGTCGGTTTTGAAAGCAGAGCTGGCTAGCGAAGGCCCAGCAAAAGGCGCATTAGATAAACGCAAGATCAAATACATATGTTTTAGTGTCTGACGAGACGGCTTGGAAAGGTCGAAAATGTGCACGAGACTGGTGGACACGAGATACGTAAGCGAACCGTGCCTCACAACCTTGAACTTGAGCTCCACCAAACATCTCACTTCTCCCTTGGGTGTCCGCCACGCTGCATGATAGCAGAATCCATCATGCGCGACCAATCATGGAGCATCTCTGTGTTCACAATCGAAGTCCTCACCTCATCCCCCGCACGATCAATCATTTCTGCCTGGTATGCATCCACGGCTTCGGCAAAGCTGCTCTCGCCAGCTGCGGCAGATTTCAACTTACGTACCAGGAAGGATGCATCAGCAATACCGTGATTCATCCCTTGCCCCCGCTCTAGGTAGGCAGATTAATGTGCGAGATCAGGGGCACTTATTTGATAGAAATTGAAAGTACGTACGGAATGTCATGGGATGCGCGGCATCTCCCGCAAGCAAAATCCTCCCGCCGCGAGTGTCCCACGGAATAGGTATCCAATATGACAGGTTATTCTCATAGATTTTGGTGCCCTCCGGGATCCAGAGGTTAGCAGAGCAGAATGGTTCAGCAAAAGTCTCGGCCTTCTTCTTCAAGTTTTCGAGAGATGTGACGTCTTCGCCTGCTTTTTTGTGTGCTGTCATTTGGAGTTGAAACATCCATGTTGCTGGATCGTTGGGATCAGGCACTTCTTGGACTAGAAGATGATTGTTATCACCAAAAGCGGAGAGAAATAGCACGGAAATTCAGGAGACCAACTAGATATCCATAGCCAGTACCCATCTGGATGGATCGCATGAGCCATGATCGGATGACATTGGCGTACAAACTTCGCTTTCTTGGCATCATTGTAGCATACTGCCAGATTCAGGGCCGAGTACGGCACGCTAGAGGCCTTTGCTTTCTCGGGTCCGAAGATGTGGGTGCGGACGGCGGATTGAGCTCCATCTGCTCCCACCAGCAACGTGCCAGTGGCCTGCGACCCATCTTTGAAGGAGGCTGTGACGGTAGATTGGGTATCGTCGTAGGTGATATCATCAAGAGTCTTGCCATACTCGACCTGGATACCTTCGGCGCACAGTGTCCTAAACTTCCTTCTCGAGACGCGGTACATGCGCAGCAGAGGGATATTTTTCATCAACTCACCAGTCCTTCCATTGAAAGTAGGCAAGTGGCCCGGATCAGGTGGTTCAAAGGACGGGTCGTTTGCAGCGGTGTATAGACGGTCGAACAGGTCGTCAGGCAAACAATCCCGCAACAGTGGAATCCCCCACTGTATTGACATTCCCCATTCGCGAGCTCTGTAGTGGGTCGCCGAGGGCTCGCTTTCGAAGACAGTGCACGCTATACCATTCTGCCAACGCACGGTCAGAGTCAACTTTACGGTATGACAATCAGATTCGGGGGGGCTCATTCTTGCTTTTTTGAGGCCCTGGGCGATAAGCAGACCGGTGATCCCTCCGGCTCGAGTTAGCATGGGGAGGATTGTTTGATCGGTGCATGACTTACCCGCCCCGACAACCAGGACGTGGTAAGGGTTTCCAGAACTCATTCTGTCCACGCGCAGCAAGGTACTTGGGGAGTGATACATGTGCTGGACGCACCACTCTTATATAGAGGCTGGTGCATGTGCATGGGGATTATATCCCGGGCGAGAAGCTCGATGTGCATGGGCGTGCATGGGCTTGCATGGGCCTAGGTGCGCCTACAGCGTACACGCGCCAGTATGCACAGACGTGAAAGGCAGGAAAAGCTCAAGCGGCGGCAGTGTGCAAAAGGCTCGTCTAGCAGTGAGTATGTAGATGAGTAGATTGGTAGATTGGCGCACTACGGGTGGCGTCTGTTGTTTTCCCCGGCCAACCATATCCGCAAGTGGCTAAGGCCGTGTGCCCGATCGCCCCGGGCCGCGTCGAACCCATGCGTGAATTGCACGAGGGAAGCCTCCGAGCGCTCCCACCACTGCCCACCGTTGCCCACCACTGCCCACCACTGCCCACCACTGCCCACGAACGAGACCGCGGCCACACTCGGGCCGATAGGCATCCTTGTTGCCCAGAGCATGTAGCCAGCTAAAAGCCTGCGAGCCTTCCGCTCATTTACTTGGTTGCAAATTCTCTACTCCACCGTCTTCGAAATTCAAATCCAGCATGGACTCCCTTGCTCACGAAGACCAGCCCGAACAGGAAGACCAACAACTTATCGGCGTCGCACTTGAGGTCGATGTACGTCCGACTGTACGGCTTCTCTAAGCCTGACGAAAACCCCCCACTTCTCACTGACTCAACCAAACAGTCAAATGATAGTGATTCGGCTTATGCACAGTCAACGTACGTCATACTTCTTGAATCCGTCGAGTCTTATATTCACTCTGTGACTGCTGCGTAAAGGCGATCTAGTTCCCTAACGTCCCTTTGCTCCGAGGTAACCAGAGGGATTTATGAGAACGGCAGGAGATATCATTCCTATGGCAGTGCGCGTACGTTCCTCCAGCATGCTTTCCAGGGTGACATCAATTGATCACTAACTCCAGCTGAATAGAGTATGCCTTTCCAAATGACGAAAGGGAGCTCGAGAGACTAGACATGCAGCACGCCATGCAAACGCTTCTACTTGATAACAAACTATTCTGGGCTCCCATAGGACCTTCTCCACAGTCAATTCTAGATTTGGGGACAGGAACTGGTGCGTTGGAGAATTGGACAACAGCAACCGACCTTATCAAGACTCGAGCTGATGCTGAGCTGAATAGGTATCTGGGCCATTGACTTTGCCGAACTGTACCCAGAAGCACAGGTAAACTGTCCTGTCAAACCCAAAGAACAAAACTGAGACAATTGTACTAAAAAAAAATACACAAAAGGTAATCGGCACGGACCTCAGCGCCATCCAACCAACATGGTACGCCACTACTCCTGCATCCCCACCCTCAGCCTCGCCTCAACCTTCCCTGACACCCCAACACACTAACCCACTGACCCATCAATCCATTGACCCATCAATCCACTCAACCATCAGTCCACCGACCCACTAGTCCACTGACCCACTTACCCACTCACCCATCAACCTCCTAACTTCACGACCCACTGACCCCCCTAACAGGGTCCCACCAAACTGCCGCTTCGAAATCGACGACGCCGAGCGCGACTGGACCTTCGACCGATCCTCATTCGACTACATCCACAACCGCAACTTCATCTGCGCGATCCGCGACTGGCCCCGGCTGATCCGCCAGACCTTCCAGCACGTCAAGCCCGGCGGCTGGGTCGAGTGGCACCAGAAGCACCCGCTCTTCCGCGCCGACGACGGCTCCCTCGCCCCCGACAACCCCATCGCGCTGTGGGGCCAGCACTTCTTCGTCGCCAGCGACAAGTACGGCACCCCGACCACGTCGTGCCGCTTCCTGAAGCAGTGGATGCTGGAGGCCGGGTTTGTGGATGTCGTCGAGCATGTTGTCAAGCTGCCCGTGGGGCCGTGGCCGAAGGATAAGCGGCTGAAGAATGTGGGGCTGTTTGAGATGGTCAATATGGATGAGGGGCTGGAGGGCCTCAGTATGATGCTGTTTACGCGCGCGCTGGGGTGGAGTCCGGAGCAGGTGCAGCTGTTTTTGAAGGATGTGCGGGCCGAGGTCAGGAATAAGAAGGTGCATTGTCACTACGATTTGTGAGTCGACGACGGCCGGCGCCATGTGCGGGTGATGGCTGGATGAATTGAGGGCTAATTGGTGCGCCAGCTATGTGGTCTATGGCAGGAGACCGCCAGTCCCAGGCCTCGAGCCGTGACGGATTGAGCAGCTGGCTTTGAGCTGTCTGTTGCGACCACGAGGGATAAGTGCTAGGACAAAGCGTGTGGTTGCGGTGAGAGGGAAGCGCCTCATGCTATGCGTGCAACCAGCGCCATCCCATGCCTACGGGATGTATGAAAAAACGCAAAAAATGTGGAAGGTAATTAACCCTTTGTAATTCGGCCTTTTACTTATATTTCGCGTCTCTGGAGTGCACAGCACTAGCCTTATAAAACGATAGCGAAAGCCACATGCTAATCTTATTGGTACAGATGCACACTTCCCACGAGATCCTCGCTGTTTGTCATCATTTCCCGCCAGCAGCTAGGACGGCTTATACACGCGATTCGCCGCTCGTCCAGTGTAGTTGAAATAAACCGTCGGCTACGAACGAACCAGTATCCGGGTCGCACAAGCCAAACCCAACCCTCCACGTACTTTCATGGGGGTAAACCCCCAAACCC
>KV750809.1:0-30734 GCA_001692915.1 Glonium stellatum
TGCCGCTGCCGCTGCTGCTGCGCCCGCCCGCGCTGCCACGCCCGCCGGCGGCAATCCGCGCCGGGCCAGCCGAGGAGGGCAGCTCGGCGACGGGCGACATGGGCAGGTCGGGCCCACGGCGCGAGGCCACGAAGCTGGGCAGCGAGATGGACTGGGTGAAGCGGTCGGACAGCACGCCCATGCGGCGCAGGACGCGCTCGGCCGGCGACTTCAGGCACGGCATGCACACGCCGATGATGCCGACTAGCTCCTCCATCTGCGCCAGCATCGACGGCCACACCGTCGCGGACAGCGGGTCGCCGAGGTATACCGCGTTGAAGGTCGTCATCTTCACGCCGGCCATGGCGGTCGCGAGGAGCCCGGTTGCCATGAGGGTGGAGATCAGGATGCGCTCGCGCGCCGGCCGGTGCAGGTTCCAGATGAATTTCAGCGGCATGATGGCGAGGGTGAAGTCTATTAGGGTGAAGAATCCTGCTGGGTTGTTAGTTTTTCTGGTTTTCGTAGGCATTGTAGCAGCCCGGGTTGGGGTTGGGGTTGCGATTACGTCTTCCTCTTCTTTTATTTTATTTTATTTTTATTTTTTTTTTCCTTGGGAGGGGAAGGAGAGGCGGGACGCGTGCGGAGCTTACCGGCGGAAACCCAACCGTACACAATCGTGTATTTACGCGGCCAGCACGAAACGACCTCGACGGGCTCCCAGAAGGAGCGCAGCGGATGGCAGTTGAACAGTGTGACTACGATCCAGCCGCAGGTTATTATTACTTGCACCCCGATCAGCGCCCATAGCACCACCCTCAAAGGCCCCGAAGTGATGTATCGCAGAAGGGAGGAGGCGCCGGAGATGCGGACCAGTGCTATTGCGATCATCCAAAAGAACTCCATCGCGAAGAGACATTTGTAGGCAGTGGTGCTCCGGTGTTGAGGTACATAACTGCTGAGGTGGCCCCAACCATACGCGACGGCGGCAATGGCTGTGAAAAAGGTGGAGAGCGACAGTATCTACAACAGCAATAGATTTATTAGCATCTTCCACACACGCTGAATGCCAAGTCTCCGGGAGTAGTCATTCGACTTACCTCCGCAATGATGATGGTGTAATCATCCCAAGACAATTGGTTCGCAGGGCGCACACGGTTGTAGATGCGTGCGGTGAAGAGACATAACGCAATGGCGGTCAGAATGCCGATTGAGATCAGGTACCTGGGACCCTCGTTGGTGTCGGGGCCCTTGGGTGTCGTAGTGGCCATGGTTGCTGGGACGTTGGTCAAAGCTTCGGGGAACGGCAGCTACATCAGAGCTAGAGGACTAGTTCCAAAGAGAAAAAGGGAGTTAGACGGGAGGATAGAGGTCAGTCTGGATAATGCTGGGGTATATATGTGCTGCCCAGGTGAACAGAAGATCGCCTACATCGCCCTGCTGCAGTCCATTGCTCTCGTTAATAGAGTTTGCAGCTAAAATTCGCGTTCTCGGGGGCTCACCGAACAAGGCTCCTCGTGCGGGACCGGGGAAGTGGGTTGTTGGAAATCGGTGGTGTGTTTCTTGGGAGATCAGCGACGCCGCGGGCAGCTAGCATCCTGAGCATAGCCGCACAGCGAATCGTCGGCCTGTCCTGCTGCAGGTAGACCGTGGAGTCCATGTGAGAACGTGCTGTAGGTCGGGGGAGGCGCCCGCTAAGGCTGGCCTGGGGTTGGCGGGAGGCACATTCCGCGCCCTCACGATTCAGGGGATCTGTATTGAAATAAGCATTGGTCCGCTGGCTCCCGTCGCTTGCGCGGCGCCCGTCTTGTTGCCTGTGCGAAGTGCCGGCTGCAGAGTCGCGGGCCTACATTAATGACACAACTGGCGTCGGAAACTGGCGAACCCGATCGGAGTAGCTGCCATGTCACTGGCGGGAATCCGGCATATACTCTCGTAGGATCTTCACTTGACGCTCTCTGCTCTTCGACCGAAAGATCAATGACTAGCTCTCCGTGGACCATCTGAGCTAACGCGAATACGAATGCACTCCTGGTTGTAGGTTGTGTGGTAGGTGTAAGCAATACATGGTTCTGCAAGCCCACGTCCCTAATAGGGGTTATGGAGACGATTATTGGGACGGTTATGGGGACGGTTATGGGGACGGTTATGGGGACAGTTTATGGGGACAGTTACTGGGGACAGTTGCTGGGGGATAAATAGGAGTGCTCCGTACTACGCCCATATAATCCTTCTCCGGATAAGCGGCGATATTCTTGACCTCCTTCACGCTTCACGGTATTTGTCACATCCCGGCTACTAGGTCGATGACACAGGCCGTCTCGACCATATAATTTTCACCACCTCCATTACCATCTTTAAACAAAATCTCAAGCCCACTGTGATGTTCCTCCAACAAGACGAACGCCTCCAACGGGGCGGACGCCTTCAAACGCCTCCATTTGGCGAATCGCATTATTCCCCGCCCATCTAAACGGTGAGTCAGCTGCGCCGTCGAATTGACCCAACCGAAGTCATACGACGGCCTCACTTGGCCATGCTTGTGTTGGCTAATTCCGTCACGGCGTCTCACGAGTCTTGTTCCAGCGCTGAGAGGACAGGTCTTCCTCCTAACCAGTATGCACCAACCACCCGCCTTTTACCATTGCTTTTGTGCTGTAGACCATCCGTCCAGCCCGCTACACTCTCGTCCTAGATGTTTAGCAGGAATCAATCAATTTCGACTCGTCCTCTTTGACACCACGTTTCCCCTCATTGTGCTCGGCATTACCGCGATGAGTTCTACACCACCCAGCCGTGCCAGCTTTGTGGGTATCCCGGTGGACTGAACGGCTCAGTTTTCACACTCAAATCCGTGTTCGGACGCACGCCTCAGTGGCAATAGTGCTGGCTGTTGCAGCCGTTCATCTTTAGTTACCGCCTTGCATCGACAGACGGCAGGCGAAGGCCAGCCATCTCGACGAGTGTGGTTGCGGTATGATTAGCCTACCATTGAGTCAGAAATATCTACTTCATTGCTACAAAACCCATGAACACTAGACGCAGATATAATGAAGGGCAGTTTCGCTGGTGATAGGAGTTTAATGCGTGAGAAGAGGTGCCTCGCCTAGCCTACGTGCCAAGAGCAGCTTTTTACAAGTACTTTGTGGTCTAAGGGAATCATCCCGCTGTCTGCGAATGGCGGAATAATAGGTGAAGTCAGTATACTTGGTCCGGAATCGACTGGCGAGGCACGCCTCAGATGTAGCTGGTTGTAGAGTTAGTTGCCTTTGACACACTGCAACCAGCTATTCTGTGCGCTATGACTGTAGAGAACTGGCAGGCGCAGAACAGTCTAGGCCAGCTGCTTCAGCTCGGAGATGAACGGCTTGACATCCGGCTCTGCAGTCTGCGCGTGAGAATCCATGTCGACAGGAAATGTTCCTGTCGATTGGACTGCGCCGCATTCAAGCTGCAGCTTGCCACGAGGTGTATCTGTGCATTCTCCGTTGCAGTCTACTCGTTAAGCTTTCTTGGTGTGGCCGCGTCTTTGGCGTGAACTTGACCTATACACCCCCAAAAGTGTATTTTGTTGAGCCATCCTAGAATCCCGCTGCATCCTAACCATATACTCCTCTTTTCATCAATATGCAGTCGCTATTGTACGTTCTTCAATGGCTGGCTATGAGGGCTTTAGATCATCTCAGCTGTTCTGAAGGCCTTCTAAAGAATTGGTTCCGATTCTCGTTACTTTCGTCATTACACCGCGTTACCCCAATAACGGTCGCGAGCGTCAATTTCGTTAAACCCGTCCCCTTCATGGCTCGTTAAGGCAACATCGCTTTGTTGTTCGAAGATGAATCGTCCTGCTAATCGTGGAGGGTCCAGTCTTTATTCCCACCTTTAAGATCACGGGCAGTGGTTCTCAGTTTCCTAACCACCGCGCAGGATTCCTCATAGAGCTTCTTGACAGTATCAAAGTTTTCCTTCAAACCAGCGTCGGCGGACCAGCGAAGAATAAAGCCTACATCGCCACCCTCTGTTCCTACGTAACGAACCTAATTGTCTTTTCTGATCTGCAAGAGAAATTCGGCAATCACGATTTAATCGCCATCCTTGCGAGCCCGCTCACATCCTACGTCCTTAATAACTCCGACTTCGAGGCCGATGCCGCCCAGAAGAGCTCAATCACAAGGAGATGCCATCCCCTACACGCAGGAGGGCTGTCGCCAAAACCACGATAAGTTCTTGCCTATGGTCGAGTAGGTCTACGAGATTTAGATGCATGCTAGCTAGTACAACTTTATTGAGATCGACACGCATTAGTTCTGGGACACACTGTTTTGCTTGCCCAGGTTGTTCGACCCGGCTAGGATGCATTATATGGGATCGCCTATGCTAGAACCTAGCGGTCGCTTCTTTACGTATGGGGCGGCTAGGTTTGTGCTATCATAGGGGTTGATGAAGCGCTTAGATGGGGAACGGGTGATAGGCTAATTTGGCTAGGTCTGCCATCGGTCGAGCCCCAGCTGAGTATTCGCCGTGAAGAGATGGTTAAAAATGAATGTTGCGAGAGGCGGTGCTTCGTGGGATTCTGAATAACTCTAGGGTGAAGCTCCAGGCGCCTATCCTACCTTTGCTAAGCACTAGGCTAAGGTACTTAAAGTGGCAGGTAGAGATGCTTTATCCCCTCGCCTCTGCTCCATGGAGTCTCGCTTGAGTAGGTGGTAACGCTGTGGTAACGATGAGCGCATGAGACCGTATAACGAGGTACGCAGATCCAGAACCCGACACTCGTTCTTTGAAATGCGGATACGAGCTAACAGCTAACGGCTCACGTTAATCTATTAGAAACCCCTTGTCCTCTCCGTTCCTTACTTTTACCCATTTCTATCTCCGCGCGTAGCAGCCACGAGTTCTGGAACGAACTGTCCAGCGGTCCTTAGCACGGGTGTTCTACTGCTCGTTCCCCTGTGTCAGTGTGCGGTATAGCCTGCGCAACCAACCCTGACCGCCTCCATTATTCCTTCTCCACGAGAAAATCGTCAGTTCGCACACCTCATACGGTTGGGCTAACCTGCAAATGCAAAGATGAAGAGTTCATATTTATTCAGGACATTGAGACGACAGCAAAGTTGGGCTTTATGATAGACGGGAATACAATTTATATCCGCAAGGAGACTTGCTGGACCAAATTATCCATTAGATAATGGGGATTATGCATAGGAGTTGCGCGTAGACCTGCTTGAATCTGTATTACCCGATCACATCCCGAACATGAGGCTAATACCCCCAGGCCAGGAAAATTTCTATGCATGTCTTCAGCTTTACGCGTTCTTTTTCTAATTGTCGTTACACCTCTTTCGTTATGATCTTCTCTTGACTCAACTTCTCTATATGTTTGAGACGAGACAGCCATATCCGATACAGAAACCCAACGCTGAAATATCGACTCTAATGGTGGCCGCAATAGATAATGGGATCTTTATCTGGGGTTCAGTATCGTTAGGCAGTATATCTCTGCACCCAGCTGAACTAGTTCCGTTTGTCACTTCCATGAGCTGCGGCGGGGCATTGACTTGGTCCAGATAATAGACATCTGCCGTCATAATACGGTTCTCTAATTGTAGTTCATGCCACTAATGTGACCCTATAGCGTTGGGAGATCCAGTAGATCTAGATCAAGCATTTTCAGTTATATGATGGAATAATCCATTGGACGGGAATACCATTCCCGGCGCGTAGCCAGTCAGCAAAACTGGCCCACAGTTTACCCGCTAGATAGGGATCTACGTAAATCTACCCGAACGTAACTAGATAAGCTTAGTAGATTCTCTAATGGCGGTCTAACATCCCAGGATGTTCAGGTTAAGTAAGAATATCTCGATAGAATCGACCTTGTATCAAGTTGCGCAGATTGATTGAGACGACCAGATAGCATAGAGATATCGTTCTCATTATTGGCTTGCCACAAGTAGATATTTCTGCCATTGCTTGCTTTCGCTCATGAAAGTAACGATACTACCAATTGGGCGAGAATTTTGGATATTTGAACGCTGTTCAATACTTTCTCTAAAGCGAAAAGCAAGCAGTAAGCTACCTTAAGGGGAGGTGATAATCTGACCCGACACACTAATAGCGTGGTATTAGATTGCCGTCGACTATTCTCAAGCGTCATTTCTACATTGCGAATTCCTCCTTATTCCAGCAGTAAGCAAAGGTTGGTGAAGGCTTGCCCACTTGGTGTAATTGCCTTTGATTTTCGGCTTGTCGAACTTGGACAGAAGTTCCTTGACTACTGATGCACATGCCGCGTGGAGCTGGTGAAGCTAGATTTGAGTATGGCTGGGTTTTAATAGCTCCTTATTAGTGGTATTTGCGAGGGTGACAGCCTTTCAAGGATCGCGGACGTGGTAGAGTTGCTCGCTATCGGGATGTATTTTTGACGATGTGTCCTTAGAATATATGTTTCTTGGGAGCTTCACTGGCAGATGTGAGTATGTCGTGGCTTTGCAAAATGATCTTGCCCACGAAGTGCACAAATTGGACAATATTGGAAGCGGGTCCGAGCGCGGACGGTGCACGTGGATCCACAACGATGACGCCAGTGACCTCAGCCGAAGTTGTAGGAATGCTGAGATTTCCTCGTTTCTGTGCTGGTGTAGGGGAAAATCAGAAGGACGTGGGGGGTGGGGGCGCACCACACTGCGCTAGGATATTGAGAAAACGTTTACCTGCTGTGCGCTTCACTGCAGTCCTCGTATTTGAATTGCCTCGTTATCTTTTCTGCTTGGGCCCTGTGGAGATTTTCCTGCCCAAAGCCAAGCGCCAATGATAGCCAAAGCGAGGGCAGGGTGGAGGCAGTGCATAGACTCGTCGCTGCGCCTTGCTACATTCCAGCGATCCTCCGATTGATTTCTAGATATCAAACCCTCCAGGATCTAAAGATTGCCTTGGGAGGCTTTTTTTTTTAACCTTTACTATATATCAAATCTGCTGTATATATGCGATGAATACGGATACCACGTGACCTCACCTCCTAGTGCTGCCTACCTGTAGGATTACGCTTGCTGGAACTGCCTTGCCATAGTTGCCTTACGGACAGAAAGCCACCGAATTCAGAAAACCTTTGATTGCGGAAATTCTCTGTACCTAGGCTGTAGCATGACTAACTTGTCTTGTAAGCAAACTTTGTCCCTGCGGTAATTCGGAGCCGACTTCCCTTCTGCTGAGATGTATGTGTCCTTTTGCTTGAACTCTTGAAAGCTCCAGGCAGTTCCTAATTCCGTAACAGGCAGCTCTTGGCGATATTCGCAGGCATGGGCTGGCGCGCCGTCACAGCCTGACTCCGATACCGATCTTGGTACGATCTGAGCGATGTCATTGATGATTGTGCTACGCAGAGAGTCCTTATTGGCTCACGGTTCGCGCTGTAATGCACTGTGTTCCGCGCGCCCTAGCCCGGATGACGGCTTGGCACTTTAGGAACACCGCGTGAAGGCTTCTTCGTTCCTAAAACGCCAAGACATGATGCCGGCAAGAGAGAATATTTAAGGTGTATCTGCTCCACCCGCTGCATCTGATCTATTTAATCCGTCTTATATAACTAGTCGGCCTTGTGGCCAAAAAAATCTAGCCATGTCTTGCCCATCCAACCCAACGGATCTAAAGCGACCAGGTGCACAGCCGTATTTTACCTACACTGAGATATTTACATCGTGCGGTGTCCTGAAATTCCTTCCTTCTGACTGTATTTGCTTATCAATTCTAGTGGACACGTTCATACATCATGGTCGGTCGGAAACGGAATCTTCTTCGACCAAGAACCACACGCTCCAAGCGGCACGCCATGCTTCACAGTTCTCGTGAACCGCAACGACTCAACTCTTTCTGTCAGCGTTTATAGCGAACTCCTAGAGTCCGTCCTCGATTGTTTCAATCTCCCTGGGGCACACTATGCGAACATGGGCTTAGAAGATGTTTTGTTGGGATACAACGGCCTAACGTCAACCCTCGCTTTGTTGGAGCAGAGCGCCCCTTCCAACACATGGTATAAGTGTCTCCCTGAGATGCGGCTGTTCGCATCCGATTTCCTTCTAGACCGAGATATCTTTGGTATTTTTGGGTTGGAACATCTTTACGAGCTCGGCCTTTTAGATCCCTCCCACTGGCAAGACATGCAACGCTGCATGACCTTAAGGGATCTAGACCAAATTGACCAGGCCGTTAGCCTCGATTTCGACGATTATAACCCGCCAGATCAAACGTGGCTGCTCGACCCCGCCATCTTGACCGGGATTCGGTGTGCAATCTACCGTGGCGACTTGGACTGCGTACGCCAGCTTCTTGTCGGACAGCCCGGTTTGATTGACGCTTACACACTCAATACCTCGCTCGAGCAAGACCAATTGGATATATTCTGGGCGCTCTTGAATCACGGAGCGTTTATTGACAGCGATTCCTCGTGCCGCCTATCCGAGCCGCTTTATACGGCGGCTGAGTGGGGCCACTTCAATGCTGTCAGGGCTTTGCTTGAGCGCGGCGCAAACATTAATGGAAGCCTCTTCCAAAACCCGCTCGAAGCTGCTGCTGGGCATGGCCATATAAGTATTGTGCGATACTTGATTGACAATGGCGCAGATATCAACGGGGGCCACTGCCGAACCCCGCTTGAGGCTGCTGCTAAGCATGGCTACACAAGCATTGTGCGATACTTGGTTGACAATGGCGCAGATATTAATGGATACCTCTTCCAAAACCCGCTCGAAGCTGCTGCTGGGCATGGCCATATAAGTATTGTGCGATACTTGACTGACAATGGCGCAGATATTAATGGAAATTACTGCCAAACCCCGCTTGAAGCTGCTGCTAAGCATGGCCACACAAGCATTGCGCGATACTTGGTTGAAAATGGCGCAAATATTAATGGAAATCGCTGCCAAAACCCGCTTGAAGCTGCTGCCGAGCATGGCCATATAAGCATTGTGCAGTACTTATTTGACAATAGCGCAGATATAAGTCATGTTGATGATTATGGCTCTACAGCTCTGACGAAGGCAGCACACCACACACAACACGATTTTGAGTTGTACCTGATAGGACGAGGCGCCGAAGTGAACGTTTGTTCCCAGCAGGCGATGTCGGAATTTCGACAGCGAATACTAGGCTCGTCTCTCCGCCGGGCTTTCAGGAAAGCGCATCAACGCTTTCTTCTTGAAAGCACGAAATCGTCGGCATCCGAAGCATTCGCTTCCTTGGAAACAGAGCTCGGCCCTGCTGCCGCTGTGTGGAAGAAAGGCACTTTCACCATCCGAAGGCTGACCGAAAGATCCGCGCCGGAGAGCCTTGATCAAGTCATTAGCTGCTTGCTGGTCGCGGATGCTATGCGGACTACCGTTATGTCGGACAAAAGTGCTGGGGCGCACAAAGCCGCGCCGATTGAGTACGTGTTTTTCGGGAATTTTAGATCATCCATCCTAAGATTCCTCTTGAGCTAACTGCACATAGATTTATTAACGACTTCGATCGGTGGCGTTCATTGTTGCAATCGGATGATGAGAGAACGCTTTATGATGAGATCGTTCGCAGCGTTTGGGGCTCGTCTCCCTCTCCCCGCTTCAATGGCGAAGAGGACCCGTCCCTTGGGGCCAATATTGGGTATCTTCAGAACCTCGTTTCAAATTTGGTCTCGGAGACGAGCTCCTTGACACAATTCTGGGGTCTAGGTTTCAACCATATAGGAGGCTATCGACTTCATTGTATGCATCAGTTCCACGGCACAAAGGAGCCAGGCAGCTTCGTTATCGATGACAAGCGGTCTGAAAGAAATGGGACTTTCTCGGCCAGTGAAAAGGAGGAACCCCCCGATAACGGTGGAAGCAGACCTAGCAAAGCACTCTGGGAGACTTCTGTAAGCCAGAATGCAACAGGGTCTCAGCAGATTGCCATAATGTTGATGGCTGGCGCGGTGTTCGGAACAATTCTTGCCTTTCTTGTGGGTAAGTTTGGAATCAATCCATTGTTTTGCAGCAGCCGTTAACAATTACAAGTTCTCCGCTGGGGTGTCTCTCCCCATCCCACGGCTCAGACTGACAATTTAAACCATCGTCAAGGTGCTCTCGCGAGTGGCGAGATTCTGGCCCGAAATTGCGCGCTCCTGATTGTGTATCTAGGTCTGCAGGGTGCTCCTGCTCCTGCGCCCACCCAGCGTATGGAGGAGGCAGAGCGCCCCTTCGGGGCGGGCTTTCAGTCATCTCCACCCCAGCTAGACATATCCAGGCCGCGTGAAAACCTCTCCATAGTGCCTCAAACACAACATGGTGGACAGACTGGATCCCCTCAAAGCCCAGTTCCAAGCCGTGTGCCTCGACCACTTGAAGGAACGCTAAATAACAGCAGCATTTCGCCCTGTTCTTCTGCTCCGCCTTCAATTAGCCCTAGCCAACCCTCCATTGGAGACCTGAGTTCCTCGCCTGCAAAACCTCGGCCAATATGCTCCCAGTGTAACAAATCTTTTTCCAACACTGCTAATCTCAATAAGCACGTAAGGTACGACTGCCGTGAGGCACTAACGCCCCGATTTCCGTGCCGAAACAGTGGGTGCAAGGGTCGCTTCTCACGCGAGGCCTACCGGAACAAACATGAGCAAACGAGGTGTAAGGCGCTTCGGCGGTTGCGCATGCCAGTGGAGGAATCCCTAAATATTCTTGGATGAACTTAATTCTCTCAGGGCTGCCGGAGGGGTTTAAATATGGCCAAGAAGTCAATTTTGATTTATTAAAAATATTGAATAGCTCTAATTCGGACAATGTTTCAATAATTTAGGTTAGATTTACATATGTCATGGAATGCGCAATTCGAACAAGGTGTTTAGGGCTTGGCTTTCTTTCTTTCCTCTTGTTGGACACATTTATGAATCCTCTTTCACTTTGCTCTTCTACAGGCACTGCTTTTGCATTATAGAGACGACGACCACCCCCACGTACGGCCACCTGCTGCCCTACCCCGCTGCTTCTCGCGGTAAATCTATGCTTTAGATTTCTCTAAAAACGCAACACAGAGCACAAATAATCTAGTTTAGCAACCAAAACTTTTGAACTGATAACCAACTGATTCAGTATATTAGCTATATATATTGTAAGCAGTAAACAGAATACGTTGTGTATAATCTGATTTGTAAAGATAAAGTAGAGTTTACAAATAAGTAATGACTTACTACTTAGGATTAGGGCTAAAAGGAACCGCAGAGTAGTTTTTACTTATTTTTCCCTACCTAGATTCCATATCTTTACCCCATACTTAACTGGGGGTAAGTAATCAGCCCTATGGAACATCTTTGGCGACGTTACAAACTCTACGTAAGAGTAGACATTTAAATATACGTTATGCTATACTCGGCTATTTTCTGCGTTCTTCGCTAGCGATGAAAATTCTAGCCCGAACTTCAGGCCGGGCATCGTCTCCGAAGAGAGGAGGGAGTCACATCAAGGGTTCCCGGATAGATGACCTTGAAGGGGCCCTATGATATTTTACCAAAGCCAAAGACCCCAAAGCCGACTTCAGAAAATATGGTAGACTTAGGCCGCTATGGTTGAGCTACGGAGATGCTGTCAACTATCTTCTAGATAAAATACTAGGAACTAGAGTGGATGTACCGCTAGGTAATGTAGAGTCTACTTAGTTACATTGAATATAACATTGCCGTTAGAGCCTTCCAAAACGAGCACAGAAAATTCCGGGTGAGGGCGAGCCATAGTACAAGTTCAAGCCGTCAGTCCGCACAAGCAATCAGTACTATCTTTGAGAGCCTGGTGGCAGGGCAGGTTCTCAAAATCTCCGTTGTTGGATGACTGTCTGCATGCTATATTGTAGCCTTAATTTGCTAAGAGCAATGAAAGGCAGTGCTAAAGCGGCCCTGTACCTTAGGTTTCCTGTGTGAAGGTGAGACACCGTACGAGTGGCCCGATCGTTTTCTCAGCTTGACCTCGGCTGTGTGAGCGTCACAAGCGTGTAGAAGTCTAGAAATTCTCGCTCATTGATCGGGGCATTTCGCGTAAGAAGAAGGTAGCTACTAGGCTGACAATCAGTACACCACATGATATCCCTTTCCATATTAGCGGAAGTCTTGGCATTGGGAAACTTGTGACAAACCAAACGCCTTTTCTGTAGATAAAGTCAATGCACCTAGTACATATTGTCGAACATTTGGAGGAAGCTCTCGAATATAGTCGAGGCTCTCTAGACTTTTACAAATGATCTGAGGTTGATGTTAGACAAAGCGATCAAAGTATCGTAGGCCTCACTTACTTCATCGGCATTGGGATAATCACTAAGCCGTGAGTGAAGGTATGATCTTACCAGAGCACCTGCAATAGCCAAGGAAATTGCAATTCCCAAGTCTCCGGCTACTGCGAGTCCAAGGTCGTAGAAGGTAGAGTAATGGCTGATTTGCATATGGCATTAGTTCCGGAGTCTTAGCGCAGCCGTCGTTGTTGCCAGAACATTACCATTCGTGTCTACTAATGAGAGTAGAGCAATTAGCCAACAGCTTTCTGAAAATCCTTCGTTGAGACCTACCCACACGAGAAACGGGGCGAATACCAGCCTTTCAGGATCTAAAGGACGATTGGAACTAGAACTGGTGAGAGAATCACTTCGCACGTACGAATCCATCCTAGAGCAAAGACGAGGCAAATGAGGGTGTCTACGACAACATTGATCTGCAAAAACGGTTTGAATTCCGATATCGCCTTATCAGTATGCTGCCGAAAATAGTACCGAACGGTCGACCAAGATAGACGCATGTCAGAGTCCAGTCGCCGAAGGTAGATCCAGTGTCGAAGGAACCTGCTTCCAAATAAGTTCCAAAGCTGTAAAGAAGCTAGATATTACATTAGTGATGTATGGTTTGCAAATTGATGAAGACGGTTATACCCGGTCAAATGCGAAGAGGATTGGTAGGCCGTATGCGAACACAGCTATCATTGGTGGCATCTGAATAAACCGCATGGGAATGATAGGAGAAATAGAAACGCGCGTTTCAACGTAATAGAAAAGGGCGATGAAACAAAGAGTGAGACAGAGCAATAAGATTTCCGCAGGATGGTTCCATGCGAGCATGCCATCACCGAGATTGTAGCAGACAGCAGTGTTGCCACAGATGCAGGAAGAAGAATGGCCCCTGAAAAGTCCACTTGTTTTGCAATATGCTGCGACCTTCGTTTCTTGGATTTTGGTAGACGCAAAGTAAAATATAGAGCGATGATGGCAATGAACATTAAGAAGGACTGCATTCCAAAAGCTCTATAACGGTAAAATGTCAGTGTCCACACTCGAACTTCTGGAAAGAAGCCTCGTGCATGACTCACGAGCGGAATCCGAAGTCGTCAATTAATAGAGAACCGAGTGGGCCTCCTAGCATTAGTGCAACAGTGTCAATAATGCCGACAGTGCTTTTCCATAATGGCAAGTCGCAGGGCTGAACCAAATCTTAAGAGGTAAGCAAAGACTCCGATTGGACTCTGAGTCGTGGAGTCTTACTATTCATGATAACAACGACGAGGAACTGAAGACTAGCGGACCCAGCCCCAACGGCGACTCGCGACAAAACGAGTTGCCAAAGGTGATAGCTGAAAAGAACTTGTTCAAGTTAGCGGGCTAGCTGCCTCGATGGCATATATGACAGCTGACCAAAGCACAAGACCTGCCGCCATGGCAGCAGCAGCGATCAATGTGGCTTTCCTATGGCCACAGATCTATGAGGCGTGCCCGTACTGCTTCAGTTCAGCCGTGACCACGAAAAGGCCAAAGCGTGTCGCTATTCATACCAAAGGTTGATGTACAGATTCAGTGACAGTAAATCCCAGCACGATCCAGCTTGCGTTGTTCGATTCGTGGAATGCCGCAGCTATCTACGGTCAACACACGCAGGCATCTAGAAGCAGTAGCGCAGTACCGATATGGCGGCTATAGTTCGCGTTGACGAACGAGACGTCGAACCCGACGATAAAGGTGCTGCAAATTGTTAGATGGCGTGTCGGTTACAAAGGTCGGATGATGCCCGCGCCAGAGTAGTAAGGCTGGGCCAGCGTAAAGCAACAGTCTCTTATTGCTTGCTTCGTTCGTTCCCGAAGCCACCAATCCACCCGAGAGCGGATCGGAAGCCCTATCCTCATCAACATCACCATCTCGTTCTGTGTCATTTGAGAGCAGGGCGTCTTCATCGGACGATGCCATTCGTGCTTTTCTGCGTTATCTTAAGGATCATAGGAGGGAACAAGAGATGGACCCTGCGGATGTTACCTTCCTAATATCGCTACATTCACTAGACTGTTATTTGCGACCGGTGTGCTGTAACTATGCAGCTCACGTAAACCGGGCAAGTGCGCGTGTCACGTGCAGCGCCAAGTAGTCCCATAGCCTGGTAACGCCTTATAATTAAAGGCCTTAAAGAATCTTTGGATACTTATAGAAAGACTTAATTAGCTGGACAAACTAATTAAGAAATAGTTTAGTAATATAAGGCGTCTTATATAAAGTGTATAAACTAGACGTAAGAACTAGTAAAGGATGATAAATGTATATAAAAAAAGATTACTACTATAGTAGCACGAGGAAAGGCTTAGAAAGCTTAATATACGGCTGTACTATTTTAGTAATATATCTACGGTTAAAATGAGTGGATTTAATATTTAGGTTGACTGTAAATTACCTCAAATTTGATGTTGTTGACAGCTCAAACTAATCCTAGGGCTTTTGGACGGCACTAATCTCATCCTCTGGAGGACTTTTAAAGCAGCTTGTCGCTACATCACTGTCACAACAGTATGATTCTACCTAACGGACCCCGTAAGTCAAGGCCGAGCTAACTCATGCTTAGAGTAGTCTTGTGCCAGATGCACTTGACTTTTGGGTGGCCACTCGTGTCACTAAGCGAACATGGCGTATTTACAGTGAAGATACGCTTGGAGTTCAACTTCCTTCCGAACCGGGAAACCCATGGAGTCGTATTGTTCCAGTAACTCTAGTATAAACACTCAGCTTGACGAACTTGCTATAAGAGCCTTACTGCTTCCTCTTAACGACAAAGCCCTTACAGGATTAAATCGAAAAATTAAAGGGAAGAAGGAAGAAAATTGGTTCGAAATCATTCTAACCACGTTTATTACTGTGAGTAATATTGAGCGAATATTATCAGACGCGATTGACTATAATAGTCGTCATGGCTTGATGGTATGTACCAAATGTTCTCCTTGCGCCTATCACAAATGGAGATACGCTAACCTCATGTAGCCGCAATCTCAGGGGAGGCCATCTCTCGCCTAAGGCTACGTTCATACCTGCAAGACTCTGCTGGCGTATTTTTATTTTAAATGCAATGGTGTCGCGCCCCCAAGATCAACTGAGAGAAGCTACAGGGCGACGCAAATCTTATGACTCTGGAGCAACTAACGTACCCGCAAGGACTTTAGAAGGAAGCCGCTCGGCAGGAAGAAACACTCGAGGGCCTGAAAGAACGTTTTCATGTACAAGACTGAAACATACTAGTGCTTCTAGTCTGTCAAAACAGTGGCGAGCAGGCGTGTCACGCTGGACCCAGCCTTGAATTTATCGAGGACTTCTTGACGTCTTAGTCATGCTGAAGTAGTTCGTAGGGAGATGGAGACTACTCTCTGACACCCACATTATGTGTAATGGGGGGACGGTTACCGGCATGACGAGCAGAGCAAATGGCGAGGTGTTACAACGTTATCCACAATGACCAGGCCTGGAGGTAATTACACAAAATCTCTTCAAGACAAGGCAATGTGATTACTAGCTAAACTGTAGACATTTCACTTTTTGTAATTTTAAGAATAGACACGCATTTCGCATAACATGCACCCCGTGGGGGCCCTAATGAGTGGAATCTCTTCCAGATCACCCGTTGGTTGGTGCCTCTTCCTCCAGTCTAGCCTCGTACCTTGTACACTATGTCTCATGTCTGCTCTCATCCGGACGATTTGGGCTATATATCTTCTTTTAGCCCGCTTCCGCTGACGGTGGAGCTTGCTAATTCTGCTCTGGATTACGAAAAGACATTTTCAGCAGATGGCGTTTCATATATACGCCACCCTCGCTGAAACCTTCCCGAGCATACAAAATGGTCATGTCGTTGACGAAGACCATGTCTCCTCTCCCCATAGGCAAAGGCACCGAATTTGCGGCCGCCATAAACTGCACAGCGTCTATGGCTTCGAGTTGGGCCTGCACCGGCGTTGGCAGAGTAGGGTTCCGCTTGCGCTGCTGCCAACCCGTAATCGGATAACGAGAGAAGCGTAAGAGAACCCTTTCGCCGTCAACATTATCCAAGAACGGGATGCAGAGCGGAGGTGATTGAGTATAGTGTTTGAATCTGTGGTACGGGAATTCAATCTCATGTCAGAATTCTTATTAGATCAATTCGATTGGGCGTTTCGACTCACGTATCCAAGACCCACAGCTCCGCCAGCGTTTTCAGCACGTCTGGTCGTTTTGCTGCTAATTCATTATGGAGTTGCCAAGAGCTGGTAACTAGTATCCTTCCTCCCTTCAATGCTGTGTCGAGGCAATATAAGCCCATGACCTCGCAGTTATCCGAATGAAGGGACTCACGACTGTTAGAAAAATGGAGGCAGTACGAATAGAATACATGCTAGAGGTGCATTTGTGAAGCTAGGAGCCTTGCTTTCTGCCTCTAGATCCTCACCAACTACATTCACAATGTGGGCTAAGACCTCTCTACCGTTAGCCGTCCATACTCTGTGTATTAGGATAGTCACCCTTGCAAAACCTACGCAGAAGCTCAAATGGCGCAGTGAATTGTCACTATAATGCTGATAGACTCCTATACCCCCGTTCGCTGATTCTCCTTGTCAAATCTCTTTGACTACCCCTATGGGCGATTTAAAGAGCATTCGCTCGAAGGACTGCCTTCTTCATTTAGGACCTCAACTTCTTTCTTCTGAAGCCCCTGTTAGATAGGACTTCATCCGTCTGCTTAGTCCAGATAGCTAGAATACATCAGCGCCCCTAATAGTATGCCCAACTCGTCCGTTGCTCCTTCTATTCGTCTGCCGATTTCGGGGGAAGGAGAACCATGGTAGTAGTTGTGGCCATATGGTATTGTAGATAGCGGTAAAAGAGAGACCAGGCATGATATTCTTAAAGAGAGTGATGAGAATACACAACTCGGGGAAACATTCACTGCCGTATACTGTTGTGACTTTCGTGGAGGGACATCTACAGCTCGTGAGGCTGCTGAGGAAAGAGGAGATGAATAAGGTGATCAATATAGAAGAAATGAAGATGGTGATCAGTACAGAAGAGAAGCAATATATATTGTGTGATTTTAAAAAATGAAATGATAGGTTGTAACTAGTGATGATTCGGGAATCAATATGATAGTGGAGTCTGCTATTACTGAAGTTCAGCATGCTAGCTACGTTGCTCAAATGGTTAACCCGAATCTCTGCCGCTCACACATCGGCGGTCGAGGGTCGGTAGAAACTACTACCTATGTGAGAGGTAATGATAAATGCTCGCGGCTACGCCGTCCTTCAACCTTCTATCAGCTTTTGACTCAACAACCCTCGATTAATGTCCATAGTAGGCAGCTATGCATTATGAGATTCTTGATGATAGGCATAATTGGTTGTGCTACGGCACATCGCTTGCTGTTCGTATAGGCCATGCCACGCTATAAGACGACGCGAAAACACGTGTGGAGCCGATTTAGAGGCAACAGGCCCGGTCGAACGGAGTTGAGAGGCGGCAAGGAAAGTACTTTTTCGCCTCGTGACGTCCTACAGCTAGTTGGTGTCTGTACTAGAAACTTAGTCTTGCAATTAGGCATCTTAACTTAAACTGATCGGTTCGATTGGCTGGGTCTTATCGATAACCGTAGCACACATATCAATCATTTCAATGGGGGAAGGGATAGCCGAACTTTAAATTCCTAGAATCAGGGCACCCTGGTTCAATCGCGGTCCATATATAGATGTTTACAGGCTAGGAAACGCCGGCAGTTCGCTAATTGGATATACCGACGGGTTATCACGATCCCAGTATACCGACTTAGAAGCAACCATCAAGTCCAAAAGTAATAATTAGCTCGTACATAACAATCAACGCAAGACAACGAGTGGATATTTGGCAAAACTTCTCGTATCCTCAAAGAAGCGAAAGTCGTCCGCGTCTATCACCTCTCACCCTTACCGAGGGTTCCATTAGACGCTCTGAACTAAACCAACCCAAAGCGGGGCCAAGCCGCTCCATTCATTGGTAGGTGACGGCCATGCCGCCTGGAAGGGAGGGAAGCCCTGTGAACCACATGTTAGCCTCCAAAATATGGCAGATCCAAAGGTTTGGAAATGATGGCGATGGATGTGGGAGATTGGTATGCACGAATAGAGGGTCATAGGAGTACTTACATCCTTCAACCTCTTCATTTATCTGCGACTTAGCCATGCAACTGTTGGCTTCTGCGGCGGTCTGTGTTTTCATTCCCTTACATGCGTCACCAGCACATCGTTCATCCAGAGCTACCTGCAGAGCATTGCCTTTCCAGCCGAACAGGTAGTCGCCGTGCCACCCGTAACCGGTGCTACAGAAATCATTTAGTATCTAGATTTGCGATGATCGAAAATCAAAATAATGGGGATAACAACGAAAAGATGACTTAGGCTAGACATGCAAGTACGAAGGACATGAATGGAGATGTGGGTGCAGATTGTGGGGAAAGGAAGTCTGGAGAACGTACCCATCACCCATGCTATAGACGAAGGGTTGTGACCCATCAGCCGGCCAGATACTCTTATCATTGAATTGTCTAGTATCCCACATCACCTCATACATTACCTGGGGAAGCTTAACGGGGTGAGTAGATGGGCAGGGACCTGAAGATTCAAAAGTTCCACTACTTGGGTACGCAACGTGCGCTTTATGATCAGGGCTATCAGTATTTTTGCCATCCCAACATCTGCAAGTTCACTTATATTAGCTTCTGCGTGAGATATGCTCTGCAAAATGGGTGAAGTTAAATTTAGGACTTACGTCGGAAAGGTGATAGTTGCGCGAATACCTCCTCCACAGGCCTTGTTTGGTAGGGCAAAAGTATCATCACCTGTGCAAGGAGCACCACCAAATGGGCTCTGTTGAACATTGGCTTCACAGCGATGACAGAGTTGCTTCTGCCCGCCAGTGCTTGAACGGAGCATAGGGTCACCAACGATCATACGGAAACCCTATTACCAGGTTAAACCCGATGCCGTCTATCTCACTTACCGCTGATTAGGGATTAGGATATACGCACAGGTGTAAAAGCAGTAACTTTAGTCTTCCCATCATAGGGCGAGTTGTAATAAACTGTCAAGCCGCCATTTTTGCCCTTAAGTCCTAAATTTGTCAACTGTGGTACGCGTTTAAATGACCCATTGCGAGCCTTAAAATATAAGCTCGCCGTCCAGTAGTTCGAAAAGTCATCGGCGTAGGTACAGGAAGTACAAGTAGATAGCTTTGAAGGGTCGTATGTGCCGGGAGTCATAGAGGCATTGAATGAATTTCCTCCAGCAACCTGATGCACATGGGCGGAGGGAAGTAAACCTGGTTGAACCAAGGGATCAAGGCGTTCAATAACGAGTTGCGAGCATTCGAAACGCATGAGCGCAGCTGACGATTGTCTTTTGTCTTTTAGGGGAGCTCCGTAGACCTCCTGGGCGGACAACGCAAGCGCGACGAGAAGAGATTTCCACTGCATTTTAGGAGGCTTAAATGATAGACTCGACGGATGTAAGGTGAGATAAGATAGAATGAAGAAGTGAGGAAGCAGACAACATAAAATATAAGCCGGTGTCATAACCCTACATCTTCACCATACAACAGGGAAATAATGCACTGCTAAGAAAATTTACCCAATAAATGGCAATATATCTTGCCACACTGACATATATAACTTTCACCTATAATTCGCTGCGAATGCATCCAAATGAACAAACAAGCTTTCAAAAAAGCTTTGACCGAGCGGCAGTTGCGCGTGGCAAGGGGTGACTACCGAGCCCATTAGAAATTCGCTCAAAAGCTAGATACTCACGAGCATGTGCCAAGCCTGGATCAATCGAAGTTCTAGACCCCCTTCGGGATACCCACTGGTCCTACATGAACAGCAGTTTCAGTAGAACGGCTTCACTGTCTACGATAATTGCTATAACAGGAAGCCTTTCAAAAACGAACAACGTATAGGGTCTTATAGTAGAGGCACGAGTAAGTCGTCTTGGAGAAACATTATTGAGGAAACGAGGTGTAGGTGTATCCCATGATTCTGTTTACATCGAGAAGGAGCGCCTGGGATCAGCGCTAATTGCGGGGAATTAATCTAAGAGATCTGGGAATTGGTTGAGATGACACTGAGGACGTTTAGCCGAGTCCCACATTTATGCCCCTTCCATGCGCGCTTAGGGTTATTCATCTTTGACTCCCTCGACCTAAGACTGCTCACCTTCGGCTTAGATATAAACTCAATCTATTTGTCTATATGTCCACGTGCTTCTATAGGCCCATGCGCGCAGACCTACAACCTCTAGAAGATCTGTCTCCCAACTGACACTTCCTCTCTTATGCGGCTAGAATCACTAGCAAACTTTAATGAGCTATGAAAAACCTATCTTAACACTCCATTAACTATAAAGGTAGCCAAGGCACGATCAAAATCTCATCTTTCGTATTCGATGCATACGCCTATTAGCGTTTAAAGGAATACGGATAAAAAGCCTGGCAGTTTTTAACTTAGCCTTAACGTTTTAATACTCTGGCTTCAGATTTTCAAATACCTAAAACTATTTAAGAAGGCTTTATAAATATCAGCGCAAAACTATACTTAATCTTTTGCTCGATGAGCTAATAGTTATAATTAGAACGCCTTGACTAAGATTTTAATAAACTATTATTCCTGACGCAGCATTGAACTAAAAGAACCAAGTGCCGCCACATACCACGGACACGATGTCACTATGAACTAGCACGCATCCCGACCGTCTCATCAAAAGCTTTTGTCACCGTTGCTAGGAGCTGCGTTACTATGCTTGTATTACCGACTAAGTTGCCTGTTGACTAGAATTTGCTAGGAGCCTTTTTGCGTGGGTCTCTAGCTGCATTGAATTCAGGGTGTTCTTAGATACACTGGATTCCTGGGTTCCTATAATCCCTACTAATAAAGTTGAAAGTTAAAAATATGCGTAAGGCTTCGGTAGGAAGGTGAGTAACCATTTTCATTCGATTCCAGAATCACATCCGGGTCGGAAGGGATCGCCCGAGTATCTCGAGGCAAACGAGTAAGAGTGGGAAAGTTTCATGCTAGTTAGTCTGTAGCAAAACATTTATTCATGGTATCTGTTTACTGGAGATTGAGAATTGTTAATACATTGTTGAAAAGATTAAGGTTGCTATCCCCTATCGGTATGGCGAGCTGTTTTTTGTCACCTTTCAATAGTGGCCAACTTTATATAACTGCTCACAATAGCTTTCGTTGCTAGTCAGAAAGCTTGGGATAGAGTAGACTTAGTTCTGCGGGTTGTGCAGAATTTCTTGTGCGGATAGAGACGTAATGGTGGCTAGGTTATGAGATGTTGAATGGAAGCTAGGGGAACGGGTATTACGGTCAACAGCTTCAATATCACGAGACGAAAGACGATGGTAGACGCCACTCATAGCTCCAGTAGAAATAACAAAACGACCCGGATGGATGAATGTTTCCCACCACACCCAAGGCATGATGTGTGGCCTGCACGACTACAGCGTCTTAAATCAGGAAGTTGATGGAAGAATGCTATGTCAGACGCAAACGGGAGATGGCTAGCACATGAATGGAGGTATAGTATGGCTAGCTCAGAACTGGCTCAATCCTCTACTCAAATTTCATTCAGCAAAGAGCAACAAGAAACGGGTGTGGTGCATAGATTAATGAATCTTTCATTCTTTACCCGGCTTTGCTAATGGCGTATAGCGTCCTACAATCCTAGATAACCTGTGTAGATCTCTGTAGCCTCCCATAGAAAGTCGTGCACATCTACTCATGTTCTATGAGGCCTCTACTTTTTATAAATTAGGCATTCGAAGGCCCACATGGAAGGCATAAGTACATTCTTAAAATTCAACCGTATGACCTTCGACCTAGACTTCAATCCCATCTTAGGAGTCCTATATCCCTGAAATTAATGTAAGTTAGGAGAAACAGCGTGTAACTTAGCGTAGGATATGGCAAGCTTCATAACCTAACACCCCTTTTACGGTATACTGAATACAGAGCAGACATCCATGCACAGGGCGGCACGAACCACACAGATAAACGAGAATTTGGACAGCCTCATGATATTAAAACCTGCT
This sequence comes from Glonium stellatum, assembly GCA_001692915.1. Taxonomy (NCBI): domain Eukaryota; kingdom Fungi; phylum Ascomycota; class Dothideomycetes; order Gloniales; family Gloniaceae; genus Glonium; species Glonium stellatum. The sequence continues at coordinate 22,351 of KV750809.1, forward strand.
GAGCCGGATACTTACCCTCCTCAACCCTTCGCACAACCCCACCAACATCCGAGACCCCCCAAACAAAACACTCCATCACCATCGCCAACGTGTCTCCATCTCCGCCACCACACAGCCTCAAAACAAGCGGAGCACTATAACTCAGAAACCCGCATCAACATCGTCGCGCCGGACAGACCGCGGTACAACACTGACACCCCCCGCTTAGCCATCACTAGCCATCTCGACCATAGGTAACCGGCAACCTGCCCAACAGCCTAATGGTAGCGCTCCAAATCATGCTCCAGCACTCCAGCACGCCAAAGGAAGCGCTTCAACAGCTTACCGCCGCCGAACACGACGTCCGCACTACGCCTCATCCACAGGCGCAGATTCCAGCGAAACGACTCGTCCGCCTCACCCGTCACGGGGGTTGGGATCGGCGGCTCTCGGTGCAGGTCCAGCAGCGTGGCGTCGAGGATGCAGCAGTGGAGCGGTGCGGCCGTGGTGCTGGAGCGGGCTCGGTTGCTCTGGCTAGGGCGTGCTGGAGAGATTCTGTGGTTGCAGTGTCGTCGGTGCCGTTGGGGGTTTGTTGTGTGGGGGATCCTGCGTGTCGGCATGGTATTCCATGTTGTTGAGCCAATGCTAGGTGACGTTCAGGTCGTCGGCTTAGTCGTAGGGAATGCCTTTGGCCGGTAGCGCTGCGCTATTGCGGATGAGTGTTGTTTAGATGTGAGTCTAGTTGGGAGTTCTCCGTCGGCTCGATGGCGTTATTTGCAGCTTCATTTGCTATCAGAGATCCGGTGCCCAAGAGAGAAAGCTCTTGTCGTGTTTGTATTGTCTGTCCGACTCACCACATTGGTTGAGGGCTTTCGGTATCTCCTCTATCTCTATCTACGCCTTTGCGAAAATTCTGTAGGCTTCGCGAACAGAGGAACAGTGATCAGGCGTTGCTTCGTAGTGGACCTTCTTCCCAGGAGGCTGAGGATGCCACAGACCCCTTCTAAGAGGAGTCGAGTAGCTAGAACCGCGACAACGGATCGTTTGGTGTCCTTCGTTAGTGTTAAGGTCCTATTTGAGGGTTTTATAAGATCTAAAAATCTTTGTGTCTCTCCCATTGTTAGAAAATAGGTTGCGGTAGGCTTCACAAACTGCTGGATCTGCGGGCAGAAGCCCCAATTATGCAGCTGTTGTGAGCTGCTCATTCTTGTAGCTAGCTTTGAAGACGTGGAAGGAACGATAGATTTTATGGATATCCCCCTAGGTAATAATTTTTTCGGGGCATAGAATCGAAGCTATTTTAGTAACTCACCGCTATCTCCTGGAAAGTCTATAGGCAAAAGAAATACAGCTAGGCAATTAGCTTCAGTAAGTCGTGTCAAACGGTGGGTTTTTGCTTTGTAAATATCCCTCTAAAATAATCTCTAACGGCTTTGGTTCCTTTCGATCGGGCTTGAGCGATATTGTTGAAGAATCGAAAACATCGTCATTACCATCTGCTGCTTAATACATAGTACATCCCACCGGACCTTGCAGTCGGCTTAAAAGACGTCTCGCTTCGAATGCCTTCTTCAGGCTGCATCAAATCAGAATGACATAACCGTCGATGCAGACCTCATTCAGGTCGTCTTCACTAGCCCATGTGTTGCTAAGAGCAACGAAGCGTCTAGAAAAGGAGGGGTTTTCTTTGAGGGCACGGTCACTCTCGTGCCAACGGTATTGCGGTAGGGGAAGGACCTAACTCGTAGTAGATGCTACCAGGAACAGGCAAAAGTCTTCCTGGCTTGTTAGTGACGATGGCAACGATGGCTAGGCGGCATTAGGCTGTAGAATCATCAGCAAAAAAATCCTATCGATGCTGTCTTTGAGAGGTTTATACTACTGTTAATACGTCTTCTACGCAAATTTTATCCGGGACGCTGCTCCTAAAGCCCATTTACGTTCGTGCTTAATATAATCGTGTAATCGCATATTTTATTCCGTAATTTGCTGCTCTGTACGCTTAACTACCTTGGAAACCTCACGGCTCCAAAGATAGGCAGTGATAGCAACAATTAGTTAGTTACAACTACGTTAAATTATATAGTAATATAACCAATCCAATTATAAATAAAGCCGGGGTTTTGTGCTGGTTTAAGATTAGATATAGATGACTATATGAAAAAAAGAGTGTCTAGCGTAATTGTTTGCTTTAAATAAGGTAGATAGTCTTAAAAATCATGAGATGCAGTCACAATATAGCGTAGGGTTTCATAGTGCTCCTGAATCGTTATATTTACCTCGAAGAGGAATGCATCGGCACAGACTGTTAACCAAGCCACCGCCAAAGAATGATGAGATTACTTGGAAGGACATAGAGCTATCGCAAGAGTAGAGAATTAACACTTAAATAAAACTATATTTCTCTCTAATTTTATAAATAAATTTTAATAAGATATCAATTTATACATTAAAATAGTTAAAATTATTATATGTAGTCTATTCTTAGTAATCTCAAGAATTATTAATATTAAAAATATAAATATAAAAAGAAGACTTCACTCTTTAATTAATTTAGTATATTATAATTATATTTAATCTCAGAAAAAAATAATCTTATTTAAATAAAACATGTTAAAAGAATATTAACTTAGAGCCTTGTTTATTCCGCATTACCTGCTAAGCCGGTTCTAAAGCTAGTCGGTGAGAACGCAGGGGCCTATGCGAATCCTGTCGCCAAGGCACCCTATTACTATTCTCACGAGCTTGTTTAACCATACTTAGTTTGGCACTTTCAGTGCTCTAGCTACTCCAATCACTGCGCAAAGCAATACCTAACATTGGGGAAAATAGGATGCTAATACAGGATGTAATTTTCGTTATCTAGCGTTTCTTATTTCCGGCCCTAAACTTACTCCTCACTTCCGACTTGAGCTTAGCTATAGATTGACAAATGGGGCTTCGTATATAACGGCCAAAAGCAGCGAGAAAAGAATACACCAGAGCTTTTAGAAGAGAAAACCGGCAGACTCTGGAAATAGAGGCCTTAATTTAAGATGCAAATAAAGAAGTAGTTTTTCGTAGCTTCTAAGAGCGCCCAAGTTCTGCGGCTTAAGGTTCGGTTCAGAAGTTTCTAAAAAAAGAAGTCTTTCATTTCCAGCTAAGTGAGGTATTCTCTTTTCAGTTCCTGACAGATCCCTAAACGAAACTTCCAGGGTCTCCTTTTTCCATCTCTTCCCTCTCTTGCACCCACTTCCACTACCTTTGACCGTAATAAATGTTGTCTTATCCATCCGTGCCTAGCCAAACTAAAACGGAGGCAAGAGTAGCTTTCGTGTCACAATATCATTGGCAGTTTCTTTGGTAAGCGGACGGACAGTTTGCGCCCGATGGGTGCCGTGGGCACCGACCATGTTCCACCCCACTTCGTTCCATTACCACTTTTTCAACTTTACCCATCCCTCCTTCTCACTCCTATCCTGGCCTAGCCGTACGACCCACTTTTACCTCGGAATAGCTTCGGCCTAAACCTATAAATATGCCGAACGGTACATGGCTGAAGGAGGTGTTTCACAGTAGAAAGAGGGCTCGAGATGTAGCGACGACTCCTGCTCGTCCGCATCAGCCCACCCTACCCGTCCTCGAAGGTCATCGCGCGAAGAGAGTTCGGGATGAAACGACAACTTCTACAGACCTGCGTCAGTCCACCTCACACGCTCCTGGGGGCGACGACCTTCTTCAATTCCCACCTACATCAACGTCTAGCGAAAGCGACCATCCTTTTTTTACCGTTGCGAATGTAACGGGCGTAGCAGATACCTCGCTCAAGGCAGGTGATCTGCCTCAGCACATAGGGGGTTATGACCAGCCTCCGACGATTCAGAAGGCAATAATCTTGGAGTAAAAGTCTTACACGAACCTTCAGATGGATTGGCTGCGATTGTGGACATTATATTCGTGTATGGCTTGACTGGTAATGTATATAACACTTGGTTAGATAAAGATTGTCGGATCCATTGGCCGAGCCAGCTGCTCAAGGAGGATATACTAGATGCTCGAATACTTTCATTCGGCTACGATGCAGATGTTGCCCATTGGTTTAGCGCGGCTTCAGTCAATCGCATAGGAAATCATGCGGAAGCTTTGCTAGGAGCACTCACTCGTCGCAGAGAACGCACAAACTCAGAGTACCGGAAAATTATCTTCGTTGTGCACAGCCTCGGAGGTTTAGTTGTTCAGAACGCCTTAGCACTCTCCAAATCTAGCCCAGAGGCCCATCTACAGAAATTTGAGGCTAACACAATTGGCTTGGCCTTCTTAGGTACTCCGCATTTCGGTGCCGACCTAGCTTCTTGGGGGAGATATGGCGCTCGGCTGCTCAATATTGTGAAGAGGGCAAACGAAGATATTGTTCAAGTCTTACAACCCGACTCCGAGATGTTAGCTACAATTCAAAAGAGATTCCACGAGATCCTGAGATCGAGGCAAGCCCTGAATCAACCAATTTCTGTAACCTGCTTCCACGAAGAACTTCCAGTTCCAGTTTTAGGCATGGTAAGTAGCCAGAGATAGGGATTAGAAGAGCCGCTGACGCGTCGAATAGGTTGTAGAACTGAGATCTGCTATACTTCCTGGCTATCCTAACTTCGGAATTCATGCAACCCATACGGTACGTTGTCACTTACAGCCGAATATTAGCCTGCTTATTTCTATAGGAAATGGCCAAATTTTCGGATAGAGAATGCAACGGTTACGATACCGTCGTCGGAGAGCTTTGTAGATGGGCAAAAGCAGGTCGTAAAGTAGTTCAGAGTACGGTATTACAGGAAGGTGGGCGCTAGGCAAGAACACGTACTATAACTCAATATTCATTTTCAATAGACCCACTTGAAAGCGCCAAAACTGCTCAATGCCTAAAAGATCTTAGAGAGGCCACCGACCCTGAAACCGAGAAAATAAGAATTGAGAAGAGCAAGGACCCGTTACTAAAGGACTGCTACTCCTGGCTCCTTGAAGATAGGGAATTTTGCCGCTGGAAAGATGGCGCTGACGCTCAACTGCTATGGATTAAAGGTGACCCCGGGAAGGGAAAGACAATGATGATGATTGCTCTTGCGGACGAATTGTCAGCGCGTACGGAGGATTCACTGGAACCTTATACTCTGTCTTACTTTTTCTGCCAAAGTACAGAACCTCGGCTCAGAAGCGCGGCGTCCGTCCTGAAAGGTCTTATCTACATGCTTACTTCACAGCAGAGGAGCCTAATTAAACATGTGCGAAAGAAATATGACGATGCGGGGAAGGAAATATTTCAGGGTATGAGCGCAATCTATACCTTGCAGGCGATTTTCATCGATATCTTAAAAGATATGAGTCTGCAAAGAACCTACTTTCTAGTAGATGCTCTCGACGAGTGCGACATCCAATTACGCGAGCTATTGAAGACCATCGCCGACGAGGTACCCCAAGCAGCAGCGAAAATTAAGTGGATTGTCTCGAGCCGCAATCGGCCCGAAATCGAGGAGTATCTAGGACGCGACGGGGTTTGGAAGACGATAAGCCTTGAGTTAAATTCTGATCACGTTTCCCATGGCGTGGATGCGTACATCGACTTCAAGGTGGACCGGCTTGCTCGAAGTAAGAAGTATTCTACTTATCTCCAGGACGAAGTTAGTAGCTACGGGCGCTACCCTTTATGTGCTAAGGGGCTGTCTAGAGCAGATTACTGCCGTCGCCTTTTCACCAAATGGTAAGCACTTGGCATTGGCATCCGACAAAGCAGATATTCAGCTATGGGACGTGGCCACCGGGGCTGCCCTTGGCACGTCCATGGGCGTTCGGGATGAGGAACCCGTTACGGCCATTGCCTTCTCACCTGACCGCAAGCAGCTAGCGTCGGGACACTCCTCCGGCCTAATCAAACTGTGGGATGCGGCCACAGGGGCAGGCCTTTGTACGCTTAGAAGCTGGCGGGGCCAGGTCTATGCTGTCGCCTTCTCCCCCGACGGTAAGCAGCTTCCGTGCATGGCCCCATTCTACACTGGTGGATCATCACCACGCTTTCCTCTATGCCCGACTTGATGCCGTTTCCTACGGGACCAAAACCCAAGTTTGCTATTGTCATTACCGCTGGGTGGGGCGAAGGGCGCAGAGCATGATCTGTCCGATTAATTTATTACATCTTGGTCTGGTTCGCTTTCCTCAACTACCTCAGCCTCTTCCTTTTTGTCTTCGTCGTGGGCTGTCATGTACAAGGCCCGGCGATGTTTGAGTTTTCCGGACCACTCGCACGTTTTCCTGTTGAGCTCTTCGATCCTCAGTAGTCGCAACTTTCTCACACAAAATAGGAGTGTTGATATGAGATAGTCGTATGCCAAGGTCTCAAAGTTAGAGATCACCCATTCGACCTTAAAAGCGATCACGAGGAAGGGGATCGCTGGGCGAAAGATATACCGATTAATTCGATGATTAGTTGTCACGCTCAGGGAAACCAGTAGCAGACACAAAACTCACATGTATATCCTGACACTTTTTCCAACGGCCAACTGGTTTGACCAGTTTTTGGATCCTGGGGAAACAATAAAACGTTAATGGCGAAGAAAGATGCCATAAATAATAGTGGTAACTGCGAGGACTTGTCAGCGCCGCAAGAAGCTATTCAATAATAAAAGCATCGGCCCACATACGAATATTGCAGCAACCACAGTGAAAACGAGTATAATCTATACATTATAAGTAATAGAGTCAAAGATATTTGTAAGGAAAATCTATATACTTTGCCCTGTTTCGCGGTCTCTACAGCACCTTAACGCACAGCCTGAGTTTCCCACGCGTTGGCGGCTTTCTACTTAAGGTCCATCAGAGTTTTCAGCTGCACAGATTTGTGAGACGATGGCTATAATCGTTTAAGTCAGTCTCATTTACTAAGCGCTGCACTGCTTCTGCTTAGGCTTGCATCCTTTCAAAGTCTATAGTATTCGTTGATATAACGCGTTAAACGTCTGCGAAATGTTTTCGTTCTTGCTCCAAGAAGTCCAGCGACTCAAGTTCTAAAATTACCAACTTCTGGGCTCAAAGGACGATTAATATTATATTAATCTCGTTAAGAATATCCTTAATTTCAATAAGACACGAGGTCTCTTTGCGAATATCCAGCAATTGTCCCAGAAAATCAACTTTAGTTTTCTCAGCATTCTTGTGTCTTTCGTTGAGCGTATGTAACTTTTCTAAGCAGCCTCAAAAATTCTTAAACAGGGTTGTTTCCTGGTCGCTCTGCTTAGATCTTTAGCATTAAAACGGTTTTTCGGGGACCAAGGCGTGCATACGACATTTCCAATGGGGGTTTCAAACGTCTAGAGAAACTAGAGCGACTCGACTTGCTGGCAGCGGTCGGAGATGTTGCAACAAGTCGTAGAAACTTGAAGGGTTAGATCTGCTGCGCTAAGGGCTGGATCACGCATGTCCCTATAATCCAAAACGAGGCGTTGCAGGTTGTCCGTTGACCTGATCATGGCGTTGTCCTTCTTTTCCCAGTCGAATCCCATTCAATCTGGAAAACTCGAGACAGTAATATCTGTACCATCCCCTTTAAGCGACCACAACCATAGCTAATCAACTATAATAATGTTGTGTGTGGGATGTTCGTGACTCACCGCCCAGCGTAATACAACTTGGTCTTCATCCCTTTGCTTTGTATTGGAAAGCATATGGTAATAGTATTGGTCTAGTGTACTATTAAGAACGTCAGAAGCATCGCTCGAGGCCAACACATATAACGTACCGCCGAACATGTAGGGATGGTGGTTCATTCAGGTATGCTGTAATTATGGCCTTGTCCTCATCGTCTAAACCGAATTTGTTGTCGACGGCTGTATTCAGATCTAAGAATGCACAATCCGATTCCGGATCAGAAGGAGCCCCTTTTACATCCGCTGAGCTAGCTTCGTCGCTGGCATCTTCCCCATCGCCACGTACTCCGACGTTTGATTGATGGGGCGAAGCTGGCCTTGAGGGCCCTTTTGGCTCCGTGGTCTCTATATAGCGTTGGAAAGTGGCCTCGCTCAAATCTTTAAATGGTTCTTTTTTCCTTTTCAAGTATTCCTCATAGGTTAATTGTATAAACTCACTCTTGTTTGACTAGTGTTCGTTCACTTCGTAGCTGACATGGGGCATCTGCGGGGCCTTAGCTTAAGCTTTCATAATATATAATTCCCGCGGCAGAAACTTACAGAAATTGTGAGCTGTCTATATTTTTGGTCGCGAGTTAGGACCACATGGGGGTAATGGTACGCTAACGTATCTTAGCCGAAGGGAAAATAAGCCTAAGTCAATGAGATGCCCCACGCAGTGCGGAACTTGATTCATGTAACCCAGTGCTTTTATCAATATTAAATATTGAATATTTAGTAATTAATACTAAATATTAA
>KV750816.1:0-10103 GCA_001692915.1 Glonium stellatum
ACCCAGCCCAACCCGACCCGTTGTGACCTCTAAGCACGCTAGAGTACTATAATTTATAACGCGGCTTATTTATAATAAATTAATAAGAGTGCTATATTAGCTAAAATACCTGCTAAAACTTAGTAATAAAAAAGCTGGTAAAAAATAAATGCGTACAGGGTAATATTCAATTTATATAAGAATTTATATGCAAGTACGATATTTTGGTGTAGGGAGCTCTTATCCGCAAGCGAGTCGCAGTAGATAAGAAAAGCACAATAACGTTAATCCGAGCATCTTCAGAAATCGATAATACTCCTTTGACGACATACTCCCCTGACGACATACTCCTTTGACGGCATACTCCACTAGCTATACTATATTCTACCTAGGCGCTTGTAGCGCAAACCTCATCAATCCATTCAAACTGGATTGCCACCTAGTTTGCTATGGATTGCGGCTCAACGGTTTGGTTTGGGTTAGTTTAACCAAAATTACACTTCAAACAGATTGCAACCGTTTGGTTTGGTGCCGTTCATGCCCCACGCTACATCAGACGGCGACTTGGTCACGTTAGGGAAGCTGCTTGATGACCAGAAAAGTCCTCACGACTGAAAAGATCGAATCCTAAGTCATCGACACAACGATGTCTAAGCGCCTCCAGGAATTCTACGTAACCATTAGCAATGCACGGTATTTGAAGGTCACCAGCAGCAACTGTGTACATTGCGCTGTCTGCTTTGTGAGCGGGCGTGGTAGGGGCTAGAATTTCGCCGTGGTATCTCCCTAGAGAGCTTTCTCCTACGTCGTTAGGCCCGACCGTGAAAAAATATGTTGTCTTGGTGAAATCCTCCTTTTCCAGTTTCTCATGTAATGGCTGAATGTGGCACCCACGCTCACCGAGCGCTTCGGGAGTGGGATTTGTATTGGGCACTCTAACGGTTACCTCGCCAGATACCCCTTTCCTCAACAGTTGGACAAACCAAAGGGAATCGGAGAAGAAGTTTCTTCCATTCCCAGCCTTGAAAATCTTCCCAACGTATGGATGCGATTCAAGTGTTATCAATTTAACATGATCTAGAGCCACCGTATGATAGTAGATCCGCCGGAACGTTGTATCAGGGGCAAATTGATATGTGAATTCTTCAAGAAGCTCGTCGAGCGCAGTCATTCGCACTGCATGGTCCAAGTTTTGCGTAGCATTTGGAATAGCTCTCAGGGATGTTTCAAGAAGCTCATCGACTGTGGGTTTGAGAAGATAAAGAATGTTGTGGCCAGAAAGAATCACTAAATTGGCTTTGAGATGTGACGTAATCCTATCTTTGACGCAATCTTTGATGCTGGTCCCAGCACGCTCGTTGAGGTTGATAGTGCCCACACCTCTGAGTTCAGATTCAAATATCGGAAGCAGCGGACTTGAAACACAGATCTTCGCCCGAATGCCAACGCTCTTGTGGCTTGCAAGCCGGTGAATCAGGTTTAATATATCCTGGGTGTGAGAGTTGTATTGATCAAGTCCATCGATAAAGATGCGAATACAGCCAGTAATGACAGACTGATCCAGAATGGCCAGCAATGTATCCCAAAGGATAGTTTCTGACCAGTCAAATTCAGTGTAGGGAGGATTTATATGAAGATAATTCCCGCACTCCAGAAGAGTGGTTAAAACAAGGTCCGGAAAATCATTGAAAATCCGCACTAGTATCACCCTGAGAAGGCTAATGATTGACTGCTGCAATAACCTTTTCTCAAGCAAAATGGATGTGTCCAGCGTCGGACTGCTTCCAAGGTTTTTGCTCACTTGTGGGTACTCAAAAATATATTTCATCGACGTGGGCGCTCCACGACTGGCATCCCCAGAAATCCAGAGTACCCCAGTGCCTTGCCGAAGCCAATTCAAGTATGCCATATCGTTTGATATCCATAACCAGGCGTTATTCTGCCTCCACTGTATATTATTATGACCAAGTCTCATGCTTTCCAATAGTAGAGAGCCTAGGATAGCTACGAGCATTAGTAATTTATTAAGCAGGTTTTGGACGCAGAACAAACCATCTCGCTTCTTCTTCTGCGATTCTAAAACTTTACTAATTGACGTCAAAATATAGCGCGCCGTATCGTTCAAGTGCGTTGACCCCGCAGCTCTAAATTTGCAGAGGTACGTATGATTTTCTATAATGTTAAACAATTTCCTCGTGAAGTATGGGAACCAAACATACCAGGGATTCCGAATGTCGTTGTGTTCGTGCCATCCATGTGAGTGGAGTATTCTGGGACGAGCTGCAGCAATCTCAGCATCATTGGACTGGCACCGCATATAGTATACTCACGATTCCCTCAGAATTCGTCGGTTTCTCCTCAAAGATGGATACAAGTGTCATAGCCGTGGAAATTGCTGCAAATGACTTGCTCTGATCCTCGAGCTTATCATTATCTTGACAGGTCCATAAACTATTTCGGGCTTGCTTGGAGAAAGAATTGGCAATATTAGCAACTATCTGAGAAAGAGTAGCGGTAGCGCTGCTACGGTGAGGAGTGCCAAAGAAGATGACTCCAGCAGTGCAGGAATATATGCTTCCCAGGTTCTCATCCCGCCCAATCCAATCTTTTGACCGCAGTAGTGCCTTTACAAGTTAGCTAAGTCACCGGTTTGGGCTCTGCCAGGACAATTTGCCTGTTTAACTACTATTCCACCTAGGCTGTGGCATACAAAAACAATTGGCCGCTTCTTTTCCACTCTGGTTTGTCTCATAGTTTCCAGACCTTTTAGGAGAGTACCGGCTTGTAATGATAGGCCGTCGGGAGCCGAGTAGGAGGCGGAATCATAGCCCCACTATATCTTTTATTAGACCAAAACTGTACTTTGACTTGACCTAATATGTGGTATCGTAACTTACCGTCATGATCCTAGCACAATGATGAATTTTATCCGAAAGCAAATCCCTTGGCCAACAAACTCCATCTCGAGTCCAGTTTTTAATCGACCCTCCTGTGAGGCCATGAACGAAAACAACGCTACGCTAAATAAGATTTTGTGTTTCGTGAGAACGCATATGAAGGAACTTACTCGAAGTTTACCGCTTGATCTCCTTCCACAAGAACACGCATTCCAGTATCCAGGGCTTTGTTCTCGATATCCAGACTTTGTAGCATGTGTTCTAATGGAGAAACTACGTCAATATGAATAGCCCATTGGTGTCTCCCTTGCATAAATTGATCATTCTTCCTGAGTGACCATTTCAGACAATTTTGGACAATTTGTTGATACCTCGGCCCAAGAGGAGGCACCCTGCTGGATAGGCTTTGAGCAGCGGCGAAGTCATCGATATCTTCTCGCTCTTTAAGCCACTGCAACGGCTTAGAGTAGCCGAGCTCAAGAAGAGCTACCCCCAGTCTGAGGAGAGTCTTGTCGCTGACCAGTACTCTACCTTTCTCATCCCTCTCTTCCATCATAGGCCCAACAAACTTTTGTTTTTCCACATTACAATTTTTCCATCTTACTTCAAAATGTAGAGTTTCAAGCGCATCGTCCGAGGATAGATCAGTTGCGTTGAAGAAATATACATCCTGAATTCCCCATTTGTCATGCAGCCAAGGTGTTGAATGATACTGAAGTACGGCAATCGCCAGTCGATGAGCAACTTTAAGCTGAAATTCAACGGTTACAATTTCGGGAGACTTTCGTAGTATGTCTTCAAGTGATACAGCCTCCATTGGTACATAGCCATCGTAAGCCTTGTAGGTAGTGCGATTGATCGCTTCAGACTCAGCTCCTGTATCCACCAAACAATGGTCAAGCTCCATATTCCATGGATAACTTGATTGTATATTCGAGTTCATATTAACGTCTGGGCATGTTCTTCCCTTCGTCTCTGTTGAGCCCGCCATACTGCCCTTCGTCTCTGTTGGGCCCGCTGTGCTGCCCTTCGTCGGTGTTAAGCCCGCTATGCTGCACTTCATCTCTGTTAAGCATGCTGTGCTTGTCTTTATTTCCGTTGAGCACGCTGTGCGTGCGTTTCTTTCTGTTAAGCCCGCTATGCTGCACTTGGCCTCTGTTGGGCCCGCTGTGCTTGCCTTCGTTTCTGTTAAGCCCGCTATGCTGCGCTTCGCCCTTGTTAGTACCGCTATGCTTGCCCTCGTTTCTGTTAAGCCCGCTATGCTGCACTTCGCCTCTGTTGGGACCGCTATGCTTGCCTCCGTCTCTGTTAAGCCCGCCATGCCGCCATAAAAAGCTGTCCCTGGAATGATCACAAGCCGTGACCCTGGGAAGCATCTCAACTTTTTCCTCCGATCTACTCCAAAATTTCGAAATCCGATGACAGGTTTAGACCTATTCGATCGAGTTGAGTGATGTCCTCCGGTGGTATGACGTCTTCCGCTTAGGCAGGTGCGATTCGCTATGGTAAAGCCGTATAATGGATTAGCAGATGGCGATGATTTAGCAAGATCGCAATCCGTTATAACCGCTTGAAAATAGGCCCAATTTGGTAAGTCAGTGGTCATGGAAGTTTTCTGGGTTGCTTTGGATGACATAACAAAACTCAAACAGGCAGACTGTCCACTCCTTACTTCGGCGGCTAGAGCAAGCCTATCAAACTGCCAATTTTCGCTGATTGGGGAGCAGCTCTCCCGCAGAACTGTATGTAGCCCCGCTGCAGCACGGCGGATCGTGTCATACTGTGCTAGCAGGATATTTTCTCGCTCAGTTGGCTCGGGCCAATTCGAAGCCTCAAGTTTCTCTTGTTGAAGCGTTGATTGCAAAGCTGAGAGCTGGAAGTTATGTTGCGTCAGGCACGATACAGTCTTTTCCCAAAGGCTTTTATAAAAGTCAATATCCACAGCTTGTTGATTGCCACGAATCCCATTCAACTTTTCAGCCTAAAATCGTGAGATAAAATTTTTGGTGACTGAAGTAGAGACTAGCCTTGGAAACTTGAGTAGAGGGCCTCCCAACTGTTATAAGTGCTTGTTGCATACAAACTAAAAGTTGGTTGCATTCGCTGCTCTTTTGACCCAGAAATCGGGCAATTCGGGCGTTAAAACTTTCTTCAGACCAGCGACAGCTGCCTAAATCCTTCAATATTTTTTCTTCATCTCCATCTAGTTGCATCAAGAATCGACAGATTTCCTTGAATACGAGACTTTGAACATCCAGCTGTAGGCCAATCCAGTAAATTTCCTTCGAGAGGTGTCGTAAGGTATGGAGATTGCCGGCAAACTCCACCAAGGTTTTCAATATCGTCTTGATAGTGGCCGCGATCGTGACCTCAGACTTCCTAGGTACGCTCATCATTATTCTATAATAGAAGGGTCAGGAATATTAGGGGAGTACTTCTAACGCAGGCAACAGCTGGCTGTTTTTACAATTTAATGTAACTGCTAGGTGGGGCTGCAGGGCGAGGCAGACCACGCCTGAAAACGCCTTGTCCAGAAACGCCTTATCCAGAATTGCCAGCACACACCCTACCTTCCATTTCCACCAATACATTACCGCAAATATTTGGATTTCTGTTGAAGGCCATCTTCCTTCTTACGCCTGAAAATGCCTCCGCTAGGGCGGCAACCAGGCGTACGGCAATGCGAACCCGGTCGCAATGTCCAACCCTAGGGTCGCTCGTCGCGATATACGTTATCCATATTCACAGAAGCACCTCAACACCGTGAAAAGGATACGCATCATCGCTCGCAATTCAAAACTGCTTGTACTCTTCCGTCTGTTACCCTAGTTTTGTGGTCTCGACATCTACCGCCGAGGTAGAAGCATTGAGAGAAGGCCGCTCCCACAGGTGCACATCTCTCAAATGATATGATCATAAGTTTGCTATGTCCACCATGAACCGAAATTGTAGTGCGCCAAATGACACATCGGGGGATACTCCGCGTACGAACGATGACAGCGAACATGATGTTCATAGTTGGCGAGCGACTGTACCAATCGAGGGGGCAGCAAATGACGATGGGTTCTTCACACGATACTTCGATTTGTGCACCCGCTTATACTGGACCTTACTAAAACATATCGAACAGGACTCAAATTTAAGCAAGTCTCTAGACGGGCCTATTCGAAAGCTTTCCGCTACGTTCTTCCTTTGGGGTGATAGCGTCAATGCACGTGGAGGCGGACTCGATAGCAGCCTGCTACGAAATTCCGACGTCAAGGAAGTCATAGTCCGGGCATTGATAGGAATAGAGAAAATCTTATCTTAAGGTCAGTATGCTTCTCAAAATTAGGAGTAGGAGTAGATCGCTGATCAATTGCTGTCAGATCTCATCCATCTTGCAGTTCCATTACCTGATGCTCGACACAGAATATTGCAGCTGATTGGCGCTGGTACGTTGCATGACGAAGCACAGTACGCCATTGAAGGAAGCGTCTGTCAAAAATGCAACGTAGGGGTTAACGGCGAGAATGGTATCCACGACGAAAACGTCATTATTGACGGCCTTGAACGTCTCACCGGAGTACTCATGTCTAGTTCTGGAATTAAGACATCCCATGAGAGCCAGTTGCCCCCTATCGCCTCGGGGAGCAACTATTCACTCACTGAGCTCTTTTCTGAAAAGATCAGGACTGAATTCCCTGAAACCAATGAGGACGTGATATGCCGCTTAGGAAAATTCTACGAAAATCAAGTGAAGTATCGCCAGGCAACAAGGCAAGCATGGACTCGAGAGGCTCATTACTCCGAGCCTCAACTAGATACCACATCCACAACGGCAACTAATGTATCGAAATTCCGGGATTCTGGCTTCGGAAGTTCCGCCTTAACAGGGACGATTAACACCGCAACAAACCCTACTTCTATGACGGCCTCACAAATGTCCCAGACCCGCTCCGCTCAACCTCGGGAGCCATATCCATGTCTGTTTCCAGGGTGCTGTGAGCAAGACACTGTCATCGAGGGCTGCGAGTCTTTCGCTCGCCATTTCCTTATTATTCATGGACCCCAATCTAACCATGGATTCTTGGAATGTCTGATATGCAATGTAAGAACGGAATATAGTCCGCTATACTCGCATTATATGCAGCATGTGCACGGCTTGGCTCCTGCTATCCTTTCCAACCTAGATGGAGGTAAACTTAGCAACGTTGGGGACCGCGGATCGTCGTTAAGGTCGGAATTTGCTGACCTCACCAACTTCGAAGTGTCACTAGACCATCTACTATCAAAAACCGATGAACAACGGACTGCAAATAGCTACACGCAAGCAGCTGATATATTACAAACCGATGCTTCTTCAAGGATAATCGACGAGCGAGATTCCGCGAATGAGGGAGCAAGCTTATTTCTGCCTGGTTCTGCCGAAAAATTACCCAGCCTGGGCATAAATTCTATGTTTCCGGTCAAAAAGAGTCGGCCTAGGTCAGCTTCAATAAATAACTCACAAGCTACGGCTGGTTCTTCTCGCGCTACAGGCTCGCGATATCGTGTCTCTCGCCCAAAAGCGGTACAGAAGTCTTCGACTAATCCAAGGTGTGTTTTCACAGGTCTCCTACCAAATCGCTATTAATTGGAGACGGCTAACAGAACTTAGAAAGCCGGCCGGTCAGTACATGTGTAGCTACGATGGTTGTACACGGTCAACCAGTTTTACCAGCACACACGACTTAAAGCGACACGAACGGTCGGTTCATGGTGAAACTAGCGGCGAAAGATACGTCTGTGCTGTAGAAGGCTGCAGAAGGAGCGGAAAGTTTTGGGACAGGCGCGACAATTTCAGAGCTCACGTAACGACTCAGCATACACGTGAACCAAAAGAAATTGAGAAAGTTATTGAGCGGTATGTACCCCGACGTTCTTATTAATACCTCTCATCTGATAGTAGTCACCACCAGCTCGAGGATACCTCCGACTACCGAGCATACCCGACCGCTAGAACATCCCTCCCGACATAAAGACTCGGTAGCAGACCCAAACTATCTTATTAACAATAGGATAATTACCCCTTCTGCCTACACAAGTCCGATGTCTCAGCAATACCCTCCACTCGGAGCTGAAGTACACGACGAATCAAACATGAGTGGCTTTACGTTAACTCAGCATTCTATGCAGAACTCCGAACAAGTAGCAGCCTCTCAGGAACACCTCAGCCCCTCGGATGACGATTTCAACCAAAGATTTCGCCTCGAAAGCACCGGAAACTTTGAAGATGACTTCGTTCATTGGGAACTACCCTAGATTGTTTTCATCACACCTGCCTAAGCTTGTTAACCCAGCGTCCCGCATTTAAGCAGATAGACAACCCTGTACACGTATTTTGGTATCCCGCTCCATATCAATATCATAAATCGGGATCTTTTCGAATACACACCCCGTCTTTGGCCTGTCTTTGCACTATCCATATGTAAGCTTCTGCAGTATAATCTGTAGGGGTTAGCTACACACCCAATTTAGTATAGTGGTGGCCACCTGGTTGTTGGAACCTTATCGAGTTCGCTGGTGACCATAGAGAGCTGTTACTTATCCTCTTTATATTTCATCCACGCCCCATGATTCGACTGCCATCCTAGGCCACGAAGTCTTCTCCCTCAGAGCTATTCTATATTTCTTTTAGGGCCATGGCTCTCATTCTTGTTTTGGTGGATTAATATAGAAAACTAGTCACCTTATGCCACGAAGTCTTCTATTTCATAAATTTTAGGGGGAGGCAGGCAGTGATAGCAATAATCAGTTGGTTAGTTATGATTATATTCGGTTATACATCTTACGGTCAGTTCGAGGTGTCGATTACAGCTTTTAAAGCCATAATCGACGTCTGAACATTTAAATTCGATGCTGTTTATGGTTTTCCAGATTGTTAAGAATAAAAAAACTTGCTTAATTATTTACTTTCTACGAAAAACATCAAAATTCGAAGCTGTTTACATCTCTGCCTCTGCCTCTGTTTCTACTGCTACCCCTACCTCTGCCTCTGCTCGTGCCTCTGCCTCTGCCTTTGCCCGTACTCCTACCTTTACCTCTACATATCCATCTACGTCTCTGGCTGAGGCTTTGCCAATTCTGTGTCTCTAGGGGCTGTCGATTGAGCTTAGGTCTTACGTACTGATCCATGCTCGTGGTTCGTGCGCAGGCCTATGCATCTACGCGACGTATACAAATGAGGACTGCCCCTCCCTCTACGAGCAGAAATGCACCCAGAGATGTAGGGAGAGACGCAGAGCGGTAAGCCCTTCCTCTCCCACACGAGTTATTACAACCAACAAGCGAGAGGCAGAGGCAGAGGCAGAGGCGGAGACATAGTGGCAAACAAGTTACGGAGGCGTCGGAAGCGTCAAAAGTCTCGAGACAAGGCAGTAGATACGAGGCAGCAGGTAAATGGCGCACCATTTTAGAGCTAATATGTATCTTGCATATAAAAGCGTTTCTAAATAGCCGCTAAAAAAAGTCTCTAAATGCCCCCAAAAAGTGCTTACTTGGCTCTAGAAAAGAGCAAAAAGAGCTTAATTATCTCTGGAAATAAGCTGTTGGACCATAAAAAATAAAAAAGCCATAAAGCTTTACGTTGGAGCTATATTAGCTGTTTTTTTGGATCTGAATTAGCTTCAATTCAAAGCTTATATAACACCCGGCGTAACTGTAGGGAAGGTCCTAGGCGTACCAAAGGAGTGCGTCCCCAAACCATGTGAAACAGTCCCATGTAAATGAGAACCTTTACAATACTTAGCTTAATTAGTCCTGTTAACCTGCTAATCGAGCGAGCTGAGTGAGCCGGTATATTTTTGGCTAGTTTTAGGAAGCACTCACGTAGTCGTATGCAGCCCATATGCATTTCAGAGCGCGCGGGAGGATATATCTAGGTAATTCCATAGATTCAATGCGTCCTATGATTTCTGGCATGGGGTTTCATATGTTTTAGGGGACCGGACCTTGTTCTGGGTGTCTCCACCTCTTAAAATTTACTTTTTTAATTCTTTCCTAATTGCCACCCCGGTTCACCATCATAATACATTTGATTCCGTAGCCTCGCTGGCATAGCACTCCGCTAAGTTTGGTCCAGTAGCTACTGTCTTGTATTGATTAAGTCTAGATACCATTCGTAGCACTTGTGGAGTACTCATCAGTGATCTATTTGGACTGGAGTGGCGTGGGCCCGGCGTGGAGCGCCGTTGGAGCGCCAGTTTA
>KV750817.1:0-14868 GCA_001692915.1 Glonium stellatum
ATATATATACCAATAGCTTCAAATAATAAAAGCATCTTTCTCCCAACACAAATCTGCACCAAAGATTGAATGTTGAGATATACATTCGACTGAGGCCTAATAGGGATGCTATTCCATAGGTAAATAGACAGGTACAAGGTAAGCTCTGTCAGAGAATGGAGCGATCTACCAACTAAATGCAGAATGCGCGAGGCGGCTTTTTAGAGACCATTGGTGGCATTTTAATGTATACCTACTGGCTAACTAGACAAACAAGTCACCATTCCAGCCATGTATGTCTCAAATGAACTAACACTTGGCAAATATCCAGCTCAATCGAGATTAGTAGAAGCACTGTAGCAATCGCTAGCCAAGGGAGTGCCGCTCCCAATCATGTATGCTCCTGCACATATTTTATAATCTGTTATCCGTGGAGTAATTCCTCGGCCGGTGGAAGCTTTTAAGAAATGTTAATGCCGAACCATCAGACCTAGGCCCAACTTTTTTAAGGCCGCTTTCTCCAAGTTGATTTTCCTCTTGATTGTGTCTATCATCAGTCGCATTTCTCTGAACCGCGGAGTCAGAAGGTTGGCCCCCCGCAACAACTACATTACTAGGTTCCTCAAGTTTCTCATGCCCCCGTTCTCCTTTGGGAACTCTCGGCAACTCAGTAGCTAGACTCGCAAGCACATGAAGGTTCTGATTTGCATGTCTCCCGCTTTGGTTTCCTATGGCACTTCTTGGCTGCACCAACAGATCTCTGACATTCTCGGGTAGTGGCACCGGCGTACGCTTAATATTTTCCCATGGAATTATCAGCGTTGATGGCACTGCTTTAACATGGAGAGGTTCTTGTACGGAAGTAGCCAACGAAGCTGCCGAAGCTCTAGGGGTGTAGGCAGTGGTATGGCAACTTGGGTGGAAGTCCCTGAACGCCATCGGCACAAAGATTAATAACTGAGCACAACCAAGTGGAAGCCACAGGAAATGCTAGGTATTACCATGCAATATTGGGCTTGCCGTGACGGCTCCAGCATCCAGAGGCCTCTTTGTCTTTACCACGGCCAAAATGATGCGATTTGACGGTATTCCGTTGATTGAAGGGTTGGCCGCAAATGGCGTGAATGTAAGGGCCGTTACTGCTGAGCCGTCCGCCAATGTGATTGAAGGGTTGGTTTCTGGTAGGCCCATTTAAGATTTTATTCTTAATTTCGGGGGCGATATTAGGAATATAGGGCTGATCTAGTTGGCCAACACCGGTAGATTTGAGACTTGGCGTGAATTTCACTCGCTTTGGGATGGAAGGCGGAGCCATCGAGTAGGTAGGAGGGAAAGGCAGTTTAAGATTGGAAGGTGGGGAAGGTGGGGAGGCGAATGGATGGGGGGGTGGGCAAGAGCGAACAAAGGGACCCATACCAGCTGAACCGTTTCGGGCGGCCTGGTTTGAGTGGAAGGAATCATAGCGAGCACTAGAGATGGTCGGTACTCCATAAATAGAACTGTATAGGGATGCAGCAGTGTGCGCAGGGGAGTCTGGGAACAAAGGTTGCAGGCTCTGGAAGAAAGAAGTCGAGAGTTCGACTTCTGGGAGAGTCATCTTATCCCCAACGTCACTGCCTGATAGTATGTTCGTTGCGCTTGCAGATGGTCCAATCATGGATGCGAAGTAGAATCGCCCGAACTCCTCGAGGAGGTCATTATGCTCTCCGGCGAACAGCTTTATCATATGCCAGTGTAGTTGCTCATTGGTGTATTTCTGGCTACGCCAGGCTTCGAGGCTGAGGCATTCCTTGGTGGTTTGGGAATCGGATCCAAAACGCGTCTTTGAACGTTAGCTCGTAATTTGGAAGAGGACGGAAGACATCTTGTTGGTGTTAAACGTGCCTTGATTTTGTTGATGAGGTTAAGAGCTTCCATGAATGTTCCCGGATGTGAACGCGCGATTGGGGGGAGAACTTCATCGCGAGACTTGAATACGTCAACACCTTGCCTGTTTAAAACTGTCATTATCGATCCTATAAGCTTGAGGGTACCTGGGTATCGGAAATGTGAGAGAGCTATCGAGGAAAGAGCATGCTCACATGAGAACAAATGCGGTTGTCGAAGGAGGCATGGTCCGCAACTGATCAAATGGGCCGGAGAGGCAAGATGGATCACAATTAGAAACGCGAAGGTTGTCTAGTATTCACATTTTGGCGTTCGAGAGTAAAATGGTGAACGAGCTTTTCCTAGGCTTCGTGCAGCACACATAACCTTGCATTTTTAGTATGCGATCAGCTTTCCATTCCTTATAGTTTGCCGACTAGTTCCTCCGTCTAATACGGCCTCCTTTATAGTCTTCCTACGCCGCCAGCCTACGTTGGTTCTATCGAAAAGTACAAAATCTGCGGGATCTCCAATGTTTAGGTCTAGAGAAGTCCACCGAAGGCCAATGGCAGCCTTTGCTCTTGATGAAACGCATTCCTAGGGTGCTCTACATTAGCTATCCGTTTATTCCATCAAAAGTTTCAGTCGTAAAATAAACTCACATATAAAGTCTCAGAATCACTTTTCGTTCCTGCTTGATAAACTGCAACACCAAGGCTTGCCACACTTAAAGGATCACAGGTCCCCTGCGGGGTGAATGCATTGCCAATATTGTTGACTGCAATAGCTGCATTGAATTTGTACTCTTTAATCATTTTCGTAATTGGCAAGGTCCCCCTCACTCCCTCATCCGTTCGCATCATGAAGAGGTCTGAAGTTGGAAGGCCGACAAATGATATAGGAAGATCACCAATCTCTTGCTTCAATCGATTCCAGTCTTCACGCGCGAATTGTGTCAAACGCGTACAGTGGCCTAGGGTAATCACTTTTCCGTTTCTCTCAATCCAGTTCTGAGCCTTGATGATTTCCAGTGTTGCCCATATCAACGGCACTTTTTCTTTATCGAGGTTGTAGTCTAGGTGCAAGTCGAGTGGTTTTCTATTAAATAAAGCAGCTGTACTTATCCAGCGAAGGTTCATAATCGTCTTAGCCTCGTCTTGTTCCACATAGGGAGTGCTTCCTATGACGTCGACACCCTCCCGACGCGCAGCGTCTGTTATTAATTTCCTTATCTCGTCTCCACCGTCTTCGCCCGAAAAGAGCGGAAGTTGAGCAAAAGCGCAAATCTGTATTTCACAGATGTCCTTAAACTCCTGTTTCAGTTTCAGACCAGACTCAAGGCACTTGAATTTGACCTCTCCATCAACCTCTACAAAGGCCCTCATTGCTGTTACCCCGTACTGAATGCTCTCTTCAATGAGTTGCCTGCCTCTTCTGAGAAGGTCTTCCTCTTCAAATCTTGATTTCGCTTTGCTTGTCAGAACCATAGCCTCCCTGAAGTCTCCGTCCTTAATTTCAAGGTCGCTGAATTTTGGGTCCTGCAAAAGAAAGCATTTATCTAAATGAATATGCGCATGACAGAGAGAAGGGGCAAGCAGTCTTTCTGAAGCATGGAGAACGCCAGGAACATAAGATATATCTGGATGGCCTGGGGTATGAGGCCCAATGGCCGATATTTTACCATCACCTATAGAAACATCCCACAGAGTAGAAGGGGATTTACGTGGAAGGCGAACGCCAGTAATCTTTCGTAAAGGACCTGAAGGGTAGACGTCAGAATATCGGGGTGGGGGGCCGCGTGGTTTGGCTGACTGGACAGTTGCATCTGGAGTGTCGTGGCCAAACTGCATCTTAGCCATTTCTGTATTCGAGTCAATACCATTAGCAGCAAGATATTGGGCGGCCATGGTCGATTTGTGATTGGATAATATACAAAGGAGACTAAATTTGTCGACAGAGGCACGGAAACAGGCACCGAATAATTTAAGATGCTGTGGGCTAGAAGACTTTATGATGGCTGTCCAACCTTAAGTAGCCGAGAAATTGAGTGTGTCGAAAGTGAGGTTTTAGTAGCAGCAGCAAGCGCCGTTCATGCACTCTTAATGGGCAGACAGCACCCTTATACGTAGTCACGATTAGCAGACGGCTGGAGCACACGACTGGCGACTGATGGCGTTTCTTGAACCAGTGACAACCAACGGGTGGCAGCTGTGCCCCGCCTTCGCCTAGAAAAGGGGTGATTCGTCGCCGCCTTGTCCAGCCCTGTGCAAATGTTATGAAGACGCGTGAAAGCACATCCATCATCATCACCCTTCGAAACCCCCGTAAACGCAGGCGCGTATCATCCATCGTCGCTGTGTCGATAGAGCCGACAAAACAAGATGCAAGCTCAGTACCGGAATTACCCGCAGGCCGCCCAGCGCTCACCACATGCTACGACAACCCGTCGTGGGCCAGGTACAGTAAATCCTAACTCCACCGCCCTCTTCCCGACAGACCACGAACCATGATCAGAAGGGCTGACTTAGATCAAATCTTTCGCAAGCCAGGCCCGATGGTCGTAAATGCTCAGGCTGTACCAACCGCTCAGCAATTGCAAGCCCAGCAGGCGCAAGACGCTACTCGTCGCGAGCTCGCGAAACGACAAAGTCGCAAACCCACGGACAAGAATATTCCCGACGGGGCGGAAGAAATCACCATTGGAGATGGTGTACAACGATATCGCCAGCTACGCGAAGTGGAGCGAACCTTGGATGCGACCATGATGCGCAAGAAGCTCGACATCCAGGACTCAGTAACCCGCACCCAGACACCTCGGTATGGGACTATGCGCATCTGGATATCAAATACCGCCGATAACCAGCCGTGGCAAAGTAGTGGAATGGACCCAGATGCTTTCGATTTCGACAGTGACTCACAAGCAACCTATCGAGTTAAGATCCAAGGACGGCTGCTAGACGAGGATTTTGACTTAGGGCTTACGGAGCCGGAGGAGTACGACGGAGAAGGCGCAAAAGAGAAGGATTTGAATACAATGGAACAAGACGGAGAAGATCAAGCGAAAAAACTAAAGACTAAGAAGCGGCCTAAAATGTTCTCTCACTTCTTCAAATCTATTACTATTGACTTGGACCGTCCTAAGAGCCTGCAGCCTGACGGATTTACGCAAATTGAATGGAAAAGACCAGAAGGCCCAAATAATCCTAATATGCCTCCAAATGCCTCACCGGAAGCGAATTTCAGTTGTCTTGAGTTTGAGCGTAAGGGTGACGAGAACATCAATATCACCATCAATCTTCAACGATACGAAAACCCAGATAGATTCCGGCTTAGTAAACCGTTGGCCGAATTACTTGACACAGATGAGGATGATCGTGCTGGTGTTATGATGGGTATATGGGAATACGTCAAAGCGATGGGACTGCAGGAAGATGACGATAATCGAAAGATCATCTGCGATGCTCGATTGAAAGCGGTATGTACCTATGTTTTTTCTCTTTTGGCCCATTGAAAATGAGCGCTCAGCTAATTCTATCATGTAGATATTCAACACAGAAACACTGTTTTTTCCCTACCTTCCCAACGCCATCGTTCCCCACCTTCTCCCCCTCCCAGCCTTGCAGCTTCCATACACTATCCGCGTCGATAAAGCTTATATCTCTCCACCCTTAGAATTAGGCATTGTTCCTTCAGCTCCTACAATCTTCGACATTCAAGTCGCCCTTGAAGACCCACTCCGCCCTATTATGGCAACTATGTTCCGTAGCAAAGAATACATGGACACTCTCCAAACCATTTCAACGTTTGATGAACAGCTCGCACTGATCGTCCAAGCAATTGCACAGGCTAAGGCCAAGCATGCATTTTTTACTTCTATGTCTAAAGATCCTGTCAATTTCGTAAAACGCTGGATTAGCAGTCAGCGTCGCGACCTTGAGGTCATCCTCGGTGAAGCCACGCGTGGAGGTGGTGAAGATGGCGTTGGCGAAGAATGGCGGCGTGGTGGCAAAGACGGTGTTTGGGGCAGCGAAGTGGCGAGAGAGAGCGTGTCATTATGGTTGGCGAGACAGAAGGCGCACTAGCTTTTTGCTTATGCTGCCCTCTTTTCGCCTAGTGGCTAGCATTGTGCTGATATTCTATCTTCCGGCCGTTGAGAGAACTGGACAAGGTGGATGGTATATTGCAAGAAGATGTGAGAAAGATCGTTGAACTATTCGACACGCTAAGAATTGGACTTACTGCCTATCCTTCGCCTACTTATTAGTTCCAGAGCCTCGAAACCTTCGACTAGCTCAGCAACTCGGTGTTATTAAGAATCTATACTTGCCCACCCGTCTACTTGCAGCCCCGTCCTAACCGACTCTACTCTTGGTCCAGTTTCCATTTTCTTGCCTGGACAGGTATTTTTGGATAATTCTGCTTTCGGTTTTATCACACTTACACCATAGTGTGCTCACCGTGTACTTTTGCACCTCTTCAGTATAACACTAACTTGTGGCTGTGCTTCGACCTTCTGTTCTTCTCCTAGCCCCAGCCGGACATTAGGACTGCCAGTATCCAAGCTCTCAACTTACCTAAGTATCAGATGATGAACAACGGAGTACCGCTCTTACTCACTACTTAATCTACCCGGGCAAGTTCCATTCTCGACCTGGCGTAACGGATACCACTTGCTTACTGTAGGCGTGGAGTTTTGAGGCTTCAGTTTAGATTACAGCGTTAGCAAAGAACCTCTTGGGCTGGATACTATGGCGTTGTCATAATTGTATTCCCCTAGCTTTTACGGATATCTTATTAGCATAACTCAACGTGTAGTACTACAATTGATAGAATAACTCTCTGATCAAGTTTGAATAGGAAAATGAGCACTGCAATAAATCATTATAAAACTTCGTAATAGTTAAAAGTAGTTGAATATAGACACGTCGCCCATCCACTTATCGCCCACCCGTACAGCCCTTCATTGCACCGTACCATACCATTTCATGCCAATTAAGCAGACTAGGACGTGAAGAAAGCTACAGAAGTCTCAACAAATAGAAGTATTAAAGGTGCCTGACCCGCACGCTCACTTCAATTAATCTTTTATAAGGGGTAGCGGGAAGAAATACCTAAAAAGCGTCTAGCTCTCCACACGTCTCCTAGATACACGTAGAATGTTCTCGACACCAACAACATAGTGAAAGGAGATTTATGTTCCAGCCTCCCAAAAACCCCCCATGGGTCCATTACAAAGTTGAGAAAATGAAAAGTGCATGAGGGGCCGTGAGAAAAGAGAGGAAGCGCTCGCTCGCAAATGCTGCAGACAAGATTTCTTACGTAGAAAGGATAGAAATGAAAACTGGTGGCTTTATTGGATAAACGCCAAGACGCCGAGCGCTAGAAAAAGATAGACGTCATGTGCTGGGGGAAATGCTCAGGGAAAGTTCAGAATATAACGTAGACAGTATTTCAATCGGTAAGATCTGGGGTATGGCACGTCGGATGAGGGCGAGAGATGAGGTGTCCAGAGCATTGCAAGGGCGAAAGGTGGTGATGATGTTGCGTAATAGTCATAGTAATGGTCCAGGAGAACCAGAATGTAACGGAAATGGAGCGGATAGGGCTGGCAATCCTAGAATACAGCAGCTAGCCCATTCTTAGAGTGCCTTTTACTGAAACGCTTGCGTCCTTTTATAGACTCGTTGTCGCCATGCTCTTTCCGTAAGTGCCGGCTAGTAGGTATGTTCACTCCATCGAAAGCTGCATCACCACCAAGTGTGCTCGTTGGACTTGAAAGCGTTGAGCTGAGGTCATTAAATGTAGAGTCGCCAGAATAGGAATTCGTCATGCTTTGTGATATAGCGATTTCTTTTGCACGTTCGATGGAGTCGAGCCATTCTTGCGTTGAGTACTTGCTCCCGTCCGGATCACTGGTTGTGGCTTTAGGATCTTCGAACACTAAGTGTTTGTCCTTCTGCAGTCTCGTTAGCTGTGAAGAGGTGTAAAGGGCCATTTGTCACGTACCGTATCCACACACCAAGCCGTAAGGCCTTTTGAGTCCTTGTAACTTTTCCATGTTGTTCCTTGGCCAAGTAGTGATAGCTCCATCTTAGTCTTCTTCTCATCTCCACCAGCAGCCGCCATAATGATTCGCGCACTTGAAGTAATCATCACTAAACGTTGCCTCTTTTTTGTCGTATTACCACCAAAAAACCGTGAGAATTTTTTTGGCGTTTCTATGGATGTTTCGCCAGCCTTTGCGCCTGGGCTATGAGGCGCAGGGTTTGTAGTAACTACTAGATTCCCAAGCTTCAGGATCCGCTCGTTATTCCGTGTCAGCACTGGAGACCATTCAATATCTAGCTGGCTTGGAGGCGGTAGTTCAGTGATAAGCCGTGGTTGCGGTCTTAGTTGATTGCTACCAGCAGGACCGGCATTTGATGGACCTGAGATTGCGTTATTTTGAAGGACGCTTTTAGATGGATAAGGGCCTCCATTACCATTAAGCCTGATTGGTTCGTGGGCAGGTGGGACATAGCTCTTTAGTCGTGGGGCCTTTTGCTTCCACAAGCCTTTTCCCCACACGATACCATCAAAGAACTGGTGGTTTTTGATATGTTCCATTGGCAATCGTTTAGCTGGATCCAGTACCAGAAGCCTCTCTACTAAGTCCCGAGCCACATTTGGAAAGCCATCTGGGAATGTGTATTCTAGCCCAACAATTTTCTGGAATGTCTGATACTCATTGGCAGCCTTAAAAGGTGGTCGACCAGCTAATAGCTGATAGATGATGCATCCAAATGCCCAGAGGTCGCTTGCTTTGCAAGCGTTCTTATCCGTTAAAAGCTCCGGGCTAACGTACTCCGCCGTACCAACAAAAGACACTGCCCTATCCGATTCAACCCCATCGAGTGGATCACCCGCTAGTGATCCACTTCCATTTGGCGACCTTTTCACATCCAGTATCTTTGCAGTGCCAAAATCGGTGATCTTTACATGCATCTGATCATCCAACAGCACGTTTTCCGGTTTGAGGTCGCGATGGATCACTCCCCGAGAGTGCATGTAATCGATAGCGTCCAGTATTTGCGCCCCATAAAATCTAGTGCATTCTTCATCAAAAGTAGTCATTTTCTTAAGGAAACCCAGAAGTTCACCCCCACTAGCCAAATCTAAAACAAAATATAAAGACCGTTCATCTTGAAATGTGTAGTAAAGTCGAACAATACCCGGGTGCTCCGTTAATCGATTGAGTGTGTCCTTTTCGATGTTGACGTATTTCACCTTTTTCTCCTTGATGATATGACGCTTATCAAGAACTTTGATGGCGTATTCCCGTAGTGTCTGTCGGTCCGTCGCAGCTAGCACTGTACTGTACGAACCCTCTCCCAATGTCCGCCCAAAATTGAAATCTTTTACTCCCTTCTTCACAACTCGTGTAACAGGTTTTCCATTTGCATCAACTTCTTGACGCATGCTGACAGACGCTCCCTTCTCTTTCCATTCTTCACTACTCGGTAGAGGCCCACCCTCGACGTTGTATGGGGACCCAGATGCTGATCCTATAACCGGAGGAGTTGACCCACTACTCCCAACTGGCATCCGCCTTGAGCTCCGCCTTGGCGGAGCTGGGCCATTCCCACCCGGTATCTGAGCTGTTTGTCGATAGGTTCTATCGCTCCTGCTAGGTTCCCTTGAGGGCACGCCGGCCTGCATAGCTGTTGCAGCTACCCTCGAGCTGCTACTCCTCCTAACATCCACGTTTGTTTGAGGTAAGCCATCATCTCTATACCTATATGAGCTGTGGTTCGATATCCCAGACCCTGAAGACAAATTCGTGTGATTGTAGATGCCTGAGATCGGCCGTGCTTGTTGGTTTTGGGGGAAGTTGCGGGTTTGATTTATTGCACTCGAGGCGTACTGAGGATACTGGGCTTGTTGCTGGGCTTGATGAGCGAGTGGCATTGACTGTCGGTGGTTGAGCCGTTCTGTGTATGACTGCTGCTCTGCGAGCAGCGGAGAGGAATTGTCGGGGGGAGCCGAGCTCGAACTAGTTGAGAAGGAATCCGGGTTGAAATCCAAAGAGCTAAAAGACGATTGAACACCAGGTTGTAGATGAGCCGGGGCCTGTAGCCTCTGTTGTTCAGTGACGGTGCTTGAAGACGATTGCGACGGAGAGGAGGTCGGGCGTGACAGTGATTCTGGGTCGTCTGGCCTTGGCGGAGGAGGCGATGGAGAGGCCTGGTCCTCATCTGGGTTGGCAATGCGCAGACCACCGAGAGACTGTGAAAGACTTATGTCGCCATTCATTATGACAAGCTTGGGTGATGACGGGTAACGAGCGGAGGGTGACTGCGGTAGGAGAACGAAGGACTATGCGGGCAGCCGAGGGTGAGATCGAAAGTGTCAGTAAATAGCTGAATGCGTGCAACAGGTTGGAGGCCCAGGGCCCTGGAACAGAGGCGTCTCGGCCTGCTTCACTAGATGACAGCAGCACACGATGGCTGTCAGTATTGTCGATACTAGAGTTAACTAACAAGAATCGTGGCTCGGTCTGCTCCGTCGCCGTCTGCTTACGTAGTTGCCGCGCGCCTCAACACTGGGACAACATCGCAGGCTAAGCCACCATCCGCGTATTCAATATTAGCAAGGCCATCAGCACTGCGCGATGCTGATTCTGTTCTGTCTACTCTGGCATTCTTCCGCTCTGCTCGTCTGCTTGACTGTGCGCTTGTACGTCCATGGCTATCTTCAGAATCCTACCAGGGTGGCGCCTTCTGTCCTACGTTGCTCACATCGAAGGCTACTTGCATCCTTTCCTATTGCTATTTCCAATTATCTAGGCCTTTCCTCCCCTTAATCATGCCGTCCGCTATCAAAACCTTGAGCGCTTGGGCTCTTTCCACCTGCGCACTTTCCAGACTATCATTTGTTAGCTCCTTTCTTTATATTTCAGCATGTCTTGTTTTGTAGTCTTCTCTTCTCGTTACCTTCAATCCAAGACAGTATCTCGGGTTGGTTTTAATTGCAGAAGAGTCTCAATTTCTTCACCTTGACTATCCTCGTTTCTGTCCTAATTGTGAACATACCTGGGTTCTCGGGCATGTTACGTTGCCGGCCCTCCGAAATATCTTTGACACATGCCGATATCAACGAAAAACGGTGCTATTTAGCTCGGCGGCAAGCTGCAGGTATGGTAACGGCTATGCATTCAAGGATTGCCGGGCCTCGTGGTAGCGTTCCTCAAATCCGTGGTGGACCGGAACATTCCCGAAACGAGACTATGATACGTCTTGGCTTCATTCCAGTTCTTCGGCCTCACAGTGCCGTCCACTCGTCTGCCAGTTCTGGATCAAGTAACTGCCTACCAGATGGACGTATTTATTGCAACGATAGCGATTCTAAGAGTGTATGTAATGTCGAAAATGCGCCCTATCCTGAGGAACACGATTCCCTCCCCCAACCATACTTAAATCTTGACTTACTAGCCGGTCCATCTCAGAGAACCTCACCGGCCCGAAAAATTGAGCCTATGGCGAGCTTTTCTGAAGACCCACCGCGGCTATCTCCCCCGAAGCATGAATTCGGATTTTCTGGTTTTAGTCATACCGGAGCGCATGCACCAAATAACATAGCTCAAGACCTCCCAAAACCATCTATAAATCCAACCACTAACAATGCTTCTGATACACCTGCTAAAATACCAGTTAGCCATAAGAGTCTAAGCGGAGGGTCTCGCATACGATCACCGCACCATCAAAATAGCATAACGCGCTCACCGCTATACCAAGTTCAAGCTACAAGCCCTCCTCGCCAGAGCAACCGAGCTAGGATCTCTTCTACAACAGAATTTCCTATACTTTATTTGCAAGGATACTTCGAAAAAGGTCCAGACGCATACTCATTCAGGGAATCCTGGCTAGTGCCATCACAGTCTTTAGAAAACCCACCCAGCCGGACTCTAAGACGCACACAAACCATAGCCTCTTCTAGTGAAGCCCGTTCAAATAACGCTCAATCAAGGAATCCTGTGCAACGCTCCTACCTACCAGATACTTATGGCGACCATGTGGCGTCAAGACCATCGATGGGACAGCGGCCACAGGCTTCTTCAGATCCCTCCATCCGCGGCATGGGGTATCTGGTGTCACCTTGTGTATTTAACCGGGATGGAAATCCATCTGAAAAAAATTCTTCCAATGAAGAGCTTCGTTCTAACAGTCATCTCCTAAGAACGCCCTCTAATATCCAAGGATTCCTCGATCCTACAGCTACGGAGTTCACTCGTGGTAACCCCCAGCCTTCCACAGTGCCCAAGCCTAGAAATAGAAGCCAAGAACCTTCACATCAATCCCTTCGCGACTGGTCAGCACAGCAACTATCCCAACACCCAGAACAGCTTGAACGGACACCACATAACGGACATCCAGAGGATACAGTATCGAGAGGTCAATCGTCGGGTTTTGACCAGCCACACGTATCTTACAGAAAGCCTTCATCTAGGTTTTCCAGCAGTAGCCATTCACAGCATAATGCCACACTTGCACAGGCACAACACGACGGCCCTGTACCATCCAGTGCCCCCTTAATGACACCATTTTCTTCTCCAGCTCCTAGAGGAACATTCTTACCACTCAGCGCAAGTTTACGTCCGCCGCCGGTACGCAAGCCAAGCCACTCGTCACCGAACCTTGCAGCATTATATCAAAATGAATACTTCGGGCTTTCGCAGCCCCCTAGAAGTCCTTACGGTCATCCCAACAGCAGTCGGAGTAGCCCGCGATCTTTCGGACGTATAATCACGCCTTATGACTTTCCACGAGCCCTAGATAGCGCCATCGATGCGGCCCGACGAAACCTCTCTTCCCCACTAGACTTGGTTCAACAACGTGCAACCTCTCAAATATCTTATACGCCTTCAGCAGCCTCATATCGTTCGGCTACTTCACAGATTGATCAGGATCGTGCTTCGGTCGTAAACCAGCGCTCACACTTCACTACCCCTGACCACAGCCTAAGAACGGATGTGCAGTATAGGCTTGACAGTGGTCGGTGCTCTATCAACAGCGCTGTGCTCGGATCAACGTCATCTACAGATTGGGATCGATATCCAGAGTTCTCATTGCAGGGCCCGAGTCGTAATTCTGCTCCACGACCTCTAACACCTTTTCCGACTCCACGGAGCAACCGAGGGAATGTTGTAGACGTGAGGTTAAACACAAGATCAAGCGAGAACACCGGGCCAACTACTTCTTTACTTTCCCCGCCTGGGCTCAACAATCAGGATCCAGGAAACAGGACCCAGCCTAGAGATAATAATGAATTAAGGCCCCCAGTAACACTCTGGAGGAGCCCTACTACGTTCCGCCACTCCGAAGACAGGGGTAATAATGTCGAATCTCGTCCCCGTCTTCCCACAGCACCATTGTTTCCATCAATTCTTCCAGACGGGCAGAGGCCACCAGAACTCATGCCACGCATAGCACATAGCTATGCACCTCAGCATGGCGAACCTCAGCGGTCTCGTCGGCGGTCATCACACCGCAACATCCGCCACACGCAGCCTAGCCTATTGGCTCAATCGCAATCTTACCCTCATAGTCACTTCCACTCCGCGGATGGCCGTGACCCCGAGAACCGCTGGGCATCTCGTGCCCAACGCCACGAACCACAGCCTCAGTCTTCCCGTAGGTCTCGTCTGCCAGCCTGGCAACACGAACAAGAAAACTCCGGTGATGCGGAAGAGGAAGCCATGAGAGAGGAGATTCAAGCCAGAGGCATGAGGGGCGGTTCTGGGAATGAGCTGGAGATTATGGATGAAACGCCCCCAAGGGTTGGAAGGTTTGAGCGACGAATACTCGGCATATGAATGACATACATACTTGTGTAGTACTAGGTGGCAAGGATTGGATTATAATTTTGTTTTTTTACGGTTTTGTTTCCGTCAAGGAATTAAGCAGTCAGTGCTTGTACAGTATAAAGGTCTAAGCAACCGTATCATCTATTGCTATTGCCATTATACCTAGTACTTACTAGTTAACTGGTCAATCAATGAATATCATGTCAACAAACCATGTTTATCACACTTTTATTAGCAAATGTAAGTGATAATTACTACTTAAGTTACTAAGAATTAACATAAATTATTGATATAAGGGCGCAGAGCCGTCCACATGTCTAGATGCATGTTAGCAAAATGTCAGAGGAGTCAACGGGACTTAGGAATATGAGTTAGATGAGAACCGGAATGAGAAGGTAGTGCACTGCGGAGGCGCTAGTACAGTGCCGTGGATAAAAGGGTATTAAAGAATAGAATTAATTACCTATTGCCCTTATTAACTAATATTAGGAAAAAATTTACCGGTATTTTTGCAGCTATTAGTTGCATTTCGCAGCTTTACGTGCGGTCTGCGCCTTACGCGCTATAGCGCATGGTATTACCTAAAATGCGGCAAATTACTACATTTAGCATGAATGTCGGACCGCGGTCCACGCTCCAGGACGCCGTCGTCGTCGCAATTGACCTCGCTCTCGCTCACTCACCTAAGGCCCAAGAGCACGTCTTCATTCTAGAAGACACTAAAACAGCGGGTTTTCTAAACCGCGGTACCCCGGTCACCGCGGTCTAGAGGACCCTTAAGATTAACGACCTTATCCGCAAGAGTAAGGTTAAAATTTACGCTGCGAGACAGCCAGGCCCCAAGTTTAAAAAACTCTTTTTATAGCTCCCGATAATATCTTAGAATTCTAATAGTCTAGTCTCTTACAGTTAGCTAACTACTAGGGTGGTAAAAAAAAAAGGTAAGTTAATTACTTTAATATAATTATACTGTTATTTTATTAAAACGCGGAAATAAAGTAAAAAAGTAATTAGGCAGAATTTATCACTAAAAATAGAGCTATTATTAGGCAAATTATTATTTTATAATCTAGCTATAGAAACTTTAATAAATATTATAAACGTTTTTAATATAACTTTATTATAATTTACTACTATAAAGCTGAATTATATAAAAAAAGACTTTACTATTTTAAGTATAA
>KV750818.1:4266-25133 GCA_001692915.1 Glonium stellatum
GCCATCGTTGTTTCCTATGATTTGGTATCAGCCTGTTACTAATACAAATACTCTTCGGAAGCTCTAAGATCGGCACACGAGAAGATGTGATCTTCTGGTGATCAATCCGCGCTCGCACGATAGAATATGGAACACCTACCTCCACGAGGAATAAGTCAGCAGATCGGAGAGCAACTAAGAAACTTGAGCTATCATTGCTTGATATCAATAGACAAGACGATTATCGGGCTTTCCGTTGTCACTCGTGTCCAAACTAGTTCCCTGCTAGAATTATAATTGGCTGGCTGCACTCCTCAGTACCCGTATAGGCAGACAGAATGAGACTCATGAAGGCAAAGCACAGATTGACACTTGTGGAGGGCATCAACATGCTAGCTTCTAGTAACGCAGCCTTGATGACCTAGACAGGGCGATTTGGGACTGGAAAGATGCGGTGGAGCAAGGATGATCAGGAGTTTGATGTATTATATGATCATATAAGTCAACAGCAAAGTGTTCATTTCTCTTAGCATGCTAACGCCTCTAGGTCTATAATGCCTCAGGGGCCAACTGTGGTCTCTGGTGTGAGGTTGTTCGGATGATTGTCCCGCACGTGATGGCCGTAACCTTTTCCCAACGATGACGAGGTGGTCCGCTTTCTCTTCTCTATTCGACGCCCTTCACGTCTAAGCTATGTTACCGAATACCACTGGATGCCGAAGAAGATTGGATCCTACGAGCTAAGGGAATTGGGAATCCTACCACTAGCACCTAAGAAAGCCACTAGCTTAAAAAAGGGAAAGCGCTTCAAATCAGACAACCAGGCGCGACAGACAAGCGGGCAAGCGCTATCACTAGATAGCATTTAGGGGGCAATCACGAACCTAGTGGAGGAAACCGCGGTACCAAAGGAAGACGATAAAGTATCCACAGCCTTCCCTTCCTTTGACCGATCCTCTTCTTTCCCAACATCTCACATTCACCCCTTCTCGTCTTCATCTCTCACAGTTTCCCCTGCACCAAGGTCAGCAAAGCACCACTAACTCACTATAGCTCCAATCTCACAACCGAACTTCGTCACCCGTATACCAAGCCAACGGCCACCGGAAATGGCGAACGCGGCACCCTTAGACGACCAGTCGAGACGGACGCAATCCGAGCCAGCGGGGCCTTTACAGTCTGAACCAGGGGAGATCCAACGCTATTTTAACAACTAGTTTCGTCGAGATGCCTACGTTATCTTAATACTACTAGATGCAATTAAGAAGGAACAGCTACCGGAATAGTTACAGTTCCTACCTAAAATCCCGGACGATATTAGAGTAATCGCGACAACCGTGTCAAAGATGATAAATAGGCCAGACCTTAAACGACAGACGCTAAAGGTTGCTACCGAATATATCAAGTAGGAAAGACATAACCCCGAAAGTACTTTCGCATCAGAGAACTGGGAACAGTATGTCCGTCGTATCCAAGAAGGCCCAAACAATATGGACGACACGCCAGAGCTGGAGCCCAAGAGAATTAACCGTAGAAAATCTCGACCAGCACCAAGAAAGATATCCCCTCCGCCCCCGCGTCGACCAACGCAACAATATACTGATGTCCCACCCATGTGTCTTACCATCTGGTATCTGAAAGCTCCGGTACACTGCGTCTACCGAAGACTGCCATAGCGCGCAGTACAGTGCAGGACATCGACAATAGCTCGCAGATCCGCGAGCCGTCCTTTTGGGAAACCGTCAAAAGCTACAAAGTTTCCTTACAGTTTCTTTGAAGCCTGCTAGTGTTGCTGGGTCGAGGATCATTCTCCTTCGGGGGAGCCTTGAGTGACTTCGGTTGCTCAGTGTTTCCCGTGGACTTACATACAGCGCTGCATTGAGGTCCGCCTCGGTGCTTCGCTGGCTGGCGCTACTTTTAGCGTTAGCTCTTTTTTTTTTCTCAAACCCACATCATGAGTAAAATAAATTGTCCGGGGCTTGATCAGTGGCGAGCTCTCGAGCAGGGTGCCGAGCCAGCCAACGAAGTTGAAGCAAACGACATGACGACCAGTTTTTGAGTCCTTATCCAAGGAGATCAGATACCCAATCACGGGGTCAGTCTCCTCGTCGGAAGGTGTCTCACCATGACGGGCATTTTTGTCGAGACAATCGTCATCACGGTGGTAAGTTCTACGATAGGTCCTTACGCCCGTCACCCCCTCGAAAGAGTCTCGCCGACGATGAGGCTCGTCATACCCTGGCCGTGCTAGGTAAGAGGGCGCGTGAGCCATCACTCGATGCCGACAACAAGCGGTCTACACTAGAGGACACATCAGGCGGTGAAATCCGGGACTAAGGCCTTGAGGATGTCCCGCCAGAGCTCCCTACCGATGAGCCCCATGACGACACCCAGCAAATACTAGGTGCTGATGACGCTGATGACAACGGTGAGCAACCCTCAGTTACTGAACCTCTAACGGCATTTCAAAAGTGAGAGGAGAATGTTCGCCAGCAAGCATTGGAGGGTGACGAGATTGCTCGACTTATAAGCGAACTCATTCCTCTTTTCGAGGCCAAGGCAGAGAGTGCTGAAAAGACAGAATTTCAGCAAATCGAGGTTTGCCCCGATACATTTGTGACTCTAGCTGACGTTCTTAGTATTCTCAATCGTCGAGGCGATCTAGGGCAAGCCTGGTTCGACCGCGAACTGCTTGACGCACTCATGGCTCTGGAAACGGGATATCCTAAGGACCGCGCATACTTCTGTCCGACCCTGCGCTTGAGTTGTTTCTTGGACAAGAGATTGGAGAACAACGTGGATATCTGCTATCCGGAAAGGTCGTGGATGCTCAGCTTCGGAGGTACAACGACGAATTCCCGGTCAAATATATGACGTCCGCGAAGAGACTCGTCTTCTTCTTCAACCCCTCCGCCGCGCACTGGCTTGTAGCGGAGTCCATTATGGCCGAAGAATTTGACAATAAGGGTGTGGCTCGTCTTAAGGAAACAATTTCCTTGTACAATCTAGCACGGAAAGACGGTCAGACGAAGGATGGACAAGGCCTCTCCCAAGCCAGAAGTCTCTTGCCTCCCCTGATGATGATTGCCGGCCCGGTCCTGGATCCCCATCCAATGGTGCTTCCTGAACCGACAAGGACGTCTTAGTGGCGAAGTCCGCACAATCTTCAGGGATAAATGTCGATTGCGGGCCCATGTGCATCCTTACTGCCATTTGCAGGTTGCATGACCTCGATCCGCCCATGACGGCCGACGACGAGGAGCAAAGATACCTCTTCGGGATGAAACTACGGCTCGCGTGCATTCAAAGACTTTATGCGGCCATCACCAAGTCGCCTCGGAAGTCTCTTTTCAAGCCATTTTAGGAGCTGTTCCCTTCAAGCCTATTGGATCAGCCAACGGTTGTTAGAACTACTCCCTAGGATACATCTGCTTCGAACATGGTAGATAAAGGGGTAAAGGGCGATTTCGCAGAGGATGTCATGGAAGATATCATGGAGAATATCATGGGGGATCTCACGGAGGAAGATCTCGCGGAGGATATTTGAGTGAGGCGATCATTAATAAACTCCGTCTTCTACCGTTGCTACTACTCTGAGTGAGCAGCTAAGCTATGTTCGTTTCAATAGCATTAAAAATTCCCAAGCAGCATCTCGGCGCGTACAACAACCTGCCAAGTAACAAGGACTGGACAACGAGCCACCCAAATACCCCAGCCCCTCCCACACCCAAAATCCCCCAGTACCACCCTCCACCCCTCCCCCATACCCTCACTAGAGGCTCCCTTCTAAATCGCCAGCTGACATGCATGCAATGCATATTACAGTCCCCCAATCCACATCCCTCCATAGCGCCTCTCAGACACTCTCACTATATAATCTACTTCAACTTCTCTCTTAAAACCTCCCGTTTAAAAATGCTCACCGAATTCTCTCTTAATATCCGAAGCACGTTTCACATACGGTTCCACATTCAGCGAGTTGGGCGAGAGGCCAAGACGGCGAGTTAATTTGTTTTGTTGTTTGGATCCATGGATGGTGCGCACGTACGCTAACTCTTAGTAGCTTGGCCTCTTACGGCATTAATTCCGCTCCAGCAATGTCGCCATAGGCAGCTTGTCGGCTAACGGCACCTCGTGCGGGTGCAGATTGAGCGCAGCATCGTGAGATCCAGCTGAGATGGAGGGGAATCAAGGGTATTAACGCTGCTAACAAGCACGATGGAACTCAAGAAAAGATAGCCGCAATTGGGCATCGGACCGCTTTGTCGATTGGGAAAATCCTTGCTCCTATGGATAAACGGCACGAATTTTTGGAGTGTGGCTTGCGGCACCTGTTCTGAAGCTCATTTTTCTAGCCCCACTACTGGAA
This sequence comes from Glonium stellatum, assembly GCA_001692915.1. Taxonomy (NCBI): domain Eukaryota; kingdom Fungi; phylum Ascomycota; class Dothideomycetes; order Gloniales; family Gloniaceae; genus Glonium; species Glonium stellatum. Next base: position 8,615 of record KV750818.1, read on the forward strand.
ATGACAGGCCACGTCCCTCATGGCCCTATCAATCAAGAGACTGGGGTATGGGGAAGGAAAAGAGGAGCCCAGGTTTTTATTCCTCGGCACTTCTCAAGCCCTCGTTCGACTCTTTTCACCACTGCCTCGCTGCGTAATAATTTTATACTCAGAGAAAGACTGTTTCTGGGAGTGTAAAGGCTCTGGACTTTAGGTTGAGCTGGTAGGTAACACTTCCGGGGTTTTCTGATCCAAACGCCGCCTTATATTGATAAGTGCATCAAGCTAATTTCTACCCTATTAGACATCGCCAATAGTCCCGAGAACCGCACATTGGACGGCTTCAAAAGCCTTCCTATTGTATAATGACCGAAGAAAAGCCCGGCGCCAGCTCTAGCTCGTCCCTGTTTATATCTCCTACCAAAGAACTCGATGTCGAGGTTGACTCTTCACGCCCGTCAACCTCCAGCGGCTCTGACACTGAATCAATAGCTCGAAATAGCATTACTGGACCGGGGCAGAAATATAATAGAGATGATCTAGAGAAAGTGATTTCGGGGGTTAGTGCAATAACCGGGATCAGTGCAGGAACAACCGGAACTGTTGATTCAGCTTTCGAAGTAGATTTTGAGGAAGGAGATGGTGCCAACCCAAGAGAGTGGAGTATGGCGTATAAAGGCATGATTATAGGGTTGATGAGCTTTTCAACGATGACTGTGTAGGTTTAAAATCAAGTCTAAAGGCGTTTGAGGCTAACCAAGTTACCTAGAGTAATGTATTCGACGTCCTACGCAAGCGGCATTCCAGGGATGGAGAAAACATTTAATATCTTTAATGAAACCATCGTTGTCTTGGGGATTACAACGTATTTATTCGGATTAGCAGTTGGCTCGATCGTGCTCGCTCCTCTAAGCGAAATGTTTGGTCGTCGGCCCATCTATCTCGTGACGATGGCTCTTTATTCTATTCTGATCATCCCATGCGCGTTAGCGAAAAACCTAGAAACCATTTTAGTGACGAGGTTTTTTGGAGCTGTGGCGGGTTCCGCGATGTTGTCGAATGCACCAGGGACCGTGTCCGATATCGTAAATGACGAATGGAGAGCCCTTGCGTTTAGCATCTGGAGTCTTGGGCCGATGAACGGGGTACTTGAATCTCTCATTCTCTCTTCGTCTAAACACCCTTCCTGTCTTTTCTCAATTTCGATGATCTTCCGATCGTGTGTTGGATTAAAGTGCTGACAGGTTTTAAGCCAGTTATAGGTCCTCTAATTGGCGGGTTTGTTTATGTAAGTTTGCATACGAGCCTACGACTTGGGCCTTTTCTAATTGGTTTTTAGGAATATCTTGGGTGGCGATGGACGAACTGGATTGTAATGATCGCGTCAGGGATCTCGTTCTGCTTCATGGCAATTATTCGCGAGACATACGCACCCGCTATTTTAAGGGAAAAGGCCATTAATAAGAGGAAAGATACTGGGGATCCGAGGTGGTTCAGCCGTTATGATGATAAGAAGCAGTTTTGGCCTATGCTAAAGGAAAATCTCCGAAGGCCTCTTTCAATGGCGCTAACAGAGCCAATCTGCATATTTTGGAATATTTACATCGCCATTATCTATGCTATTTTGTACTTATGCTTTGTCGCTTATCCTATAATCTTTTCGGATCTACGGGGCTGGTCAGCGGGCATTACAGGTATCTTTCTCAATCTCCCAACTATCTCACACCTATTTCAACTCCAATTAAAGACTCCAAAGCTAACTCCTACAGGGCTCTCCTACGTTGGCCTCGGCATCGGCGGACTCATTACAAGTACGCATCCTTAGTCTACTTTAGATACCTTCAGCTGATTAATAGCCTCAGTCATTACTGAGCCGCTAATCCGCCGCATGATAAATTCACACAAGCCGGACCCCGCAACCGGTAAACCACCCCCCGAGTCCATGATTTTAGTCGTCTGCATCGCAGCCGTCAGCATCCCCGTCGGCGAGCTCATATTCGCGTGGACTGGTACTCCTAACGTCCATTGGTCCGTCCCAATCCTCGCTGGGATTCCTTTTGGCGCAGGGAATTGCGCCGTCTTTATCTACGCGTCAAATTATCTCGTACACTCTTATGGTATCTATGCCGCATCTGCCCTGGCTGGCAACGCGGTGCTGAGGTCCATAATGGGAGGTTGTTTGCCGCTCGCTGGGCCCGCAATGTACAAGAAATTGGGCCCGCATTGGGCTGGTACGATGTTAGGGCTATTTGAGCTTGCGCTGGTTCCGATCCCTGTGGTTTTCTGGCGTTATGGGCATAGGATTCGCCAGAAGAGTGCGTTGATCAGGTCTATGCGGGAGGATCAAGAGAAGTTGGAGGGGAGGAAGAGAAGGGCTGCGGAGAGGGAGGCGAGGGCCAGGCGGAGAGATGAGAAGCTTGGGAATGTGGAGGAACTTGAAGGCGTCAGTGAAGAAGCGGTGGAGAAAAAGGGTAAAGATAAGGAGGTATTTGAGGTCTAGCAATGGAGTTTGATGAGCACACTTGTTTCTGAATTTAGTGTCGGTGCATTTACTGGCTTTTTTTGATATTATTTATCATTGGGTGCGGGATACCAAAAACTCGAGAGGGTAGTTTACATAATGCTTAGATTACGAATCTCAATATTGGAACTGAGCTTATCTAATAGTTGGCTGGGGCCTTCTTACCGGGATGTTTGTGTGATACTGTCATTTGTAAAAGAGGGCTAGCAGAGGTGATTCCACCTCTGAAGTAACTCCAAGCCAATGCTCGAGTCTTCGGTAATTCAGGTCTGTAAGGGAAAGTTGCACAACCAAGACACAACACGGCATACGTCATGTACGCGTTAAAGTATAGTCTAGACTGGAAGTGTGTAACGGCATTGAGATAAAGCTTTGGTGAAATCGCAGCACCAACGGCTGGCCTGAATGCTGGCTTTAAGTTATCATCGACATTGGAGCTCCCGGGATCAGCTACAAAGAGATTAGAGAGTAAGAGAAGTATCGGGAATCAGCATCGGCTGTGAACAGAGACATGGCTCTGTAGAGACGCTGAGAAGCCTACCAAGATGCGTTGAAAGAAAGGTGAAGTGAAGGCTTCTGGATCAAGTAGCTTGGCGCCAAGCCACTAGTTGCTCGCCGTCCGATATAATACATCCTCTTTCTACAACAAACTCCTCTTCTTCAACCTGCAGATGTGCAAACGCCAGGTAGGCTCACGATACTACCCAATATTGGCAATTAAAGGCAACTTGCGACACCAGGTTCCGTCGAGTCAAATCGACGTAAATGAATTCGCACTGTGTTTATTTTCGTGCATCACGAGTGTAGAATTTAAGGGTGTTGTACTGAGGTCCGCCTCGCTGCTCTGCCTTCTAGCGCTAGATAGTGTCTAGGTTCCATTGAGTCATGCTTCCTTAGAAGCAAGAGGCTCAAAGAAGACAAGGTTCACGCTATGTTTGCACATTTTGTAGTCGAGGCGTTGCATTGGGGTCCGCCGTGGTGCATCTAGCCTTTCCTGTCGCTGTGAAGCAGTGTAATTTTTTTTTTTTTTAGTTGAACGCTCTCGAGCAGGAGACCAGGTCCGTACCGTGTTTGCGCATTGCACTCAGCGCTTCATGAGTGGAGGGTGTTTTCGCGAGGTTTATCCTCGTTAACTCATTCGTTAGCCGCTGTTTTTTACAGCAGCTAGCCCGAAGGAAGCAAATCTGCTCTTCACCTCCACGCGGTGCTTCTGGGAACCTCTATCCTCATTTAGAGAGCTAAGCAGAGCAGTGTCATCGAGGTAGAAGTAGACTTGCACTTTTATTGGTCTTCTGTGGGGTTTAAGGGTGGAGAAAATAGGTCTGACCGTCTGACCAGAGCTTGATGGAACATGAGGAGGCTGTACCAAAGGCTTGATGCTAAAAGTTAGACCAATGAGATAGAGATAGAAATCGGTTCCAGCTTCACATTACTAGTGCCATGCTCCTGACAATATAGCCGGCAGCAGAGCACAATGTATTAGATAGCAGAATCAGACAGCACCACCCACTCCATTAAACCTCTACTACGAAATCTACACACGAACATGACCACCTGCTCTCTCATCTCCTCCACCTTCGTCAGCCTCCCCAGCCTCCTCAGTCCCTCCTCAGTCTCTCCTATTTTTTTATAGTGAACCATAAGCCATAAACAGAAAGCGTTCATCTCCGAACCGCGACACCGGTTAAATCTTCGAAGAATAAAAAGAATTATCCCACGCCCTCACTAAAAAGCAGTAATACCGGTGTCAAACCCACACAATCATATAAGAGTCATTTATAACAAAAGCTGAGGTTCGTTATGCCATGCCATGCCATATATCAAACCGAAGCCATGCTATGCCAAAGCGACCGTAATTAACCCTCCTCCATCCTTCCCTTCATCCCGTTCTCTCCTCGCTTCCCTCGCCCGCACTAGAACCCCTCAAACAAAGAGTGTGTGCTCGGAAGGGAATAAGGCGCGTAAAGAATTCAACATTCAACGCCCCATCGCCCAACGCTCAACGCTCAAAAAGTCTCGCTGTCTAAACTGCTTCGATAGCTCTCCAGACTCTCCAGATCTACAACACCGGGTGCAAGCGTCAGCCGGCGTTCTCCTCTTCGATCCACGCACACACTTCTGTGGCATCTCTCCCTTCGTAGTTCGCGCCCATCGGATTTGTATCCTGTGGAAATTCGATGGAAATAGTGGAAGAAAAATTACATACCCGCACTCCGCGCAACAGGCTTCCTGCGCACCGTCCCCGTGTTATCGAACATAACATGCTGCTGCTGCTGTTGCTGCCCTATTGACTGTCCGCTCGGGCTTCTACTGCCCATTGGGCGCGGTCCCGTGATCTTGCGCTGGGGGGTGGTGACCGCGTTCTTGGCGGAGAGGTTCTGATTAGGGCGAGGAGACGGGGTGGGTGAGTACTGCAACAATACGTCAGCTCAGCTTATTGGCCCTAGACATGTGGACGGTGGTTGGTGGGGAGAGAAGAGGGTGTAAGCTTACGTGATGTCCCGTGTCGGTCTCTAGGCTGTACCTGACCTCCTGGATTGGCGCCAGCGGCGTCAGTTGGCCCTGGCTTCCTAACCCGCCTGGGCTCGAGTACATCTGCCGCGTCTGGCCTTGCCCTGCCAATGGCTGTTGTGGGACCAAGGGCCCATCGTCCCTGATCTTCGCCGGACGTGGCGGGGCCGCCTGCTCGGCCGCCGAGTGCTGCGAATAGCCATCGTCAGAGGAGATCGGTGACAGATCCCTGGCGCCTGCACTTACGCCTCCGCCACTGAGTCTGTTGCGGGCGAGCGAAGGATTTGAACCCCACTGGTCGAAGTCGGGAGAAGCCACAGGCTCAAAAACTTGGGCTTGAGATTCTAGATGTGACTGATGACGGTGGGTAGGACCCGGCCTTGGCTGTGGATGCATCAAGTTTAGCGAATTGCGGTGAGCCTGATATTTGGGGTCATCGAGCTCCGGCTCAAAGCCACGTTGTTGCTGATGTCCGGACTCAGGGATAAGCGGAGATGGTGGGCGGGCCTGAGTAGCTCCGCGCAATGAGCCGTGCAAACTGGTTGTTGACTTTAGACGATCATCTTCAGGGACCTCGTACTGCTGGCTTTCATCATAATAATTTACGTTGAGATTAGAGCCAGAGCGTGATGCATCAGAATATGGTCGCTTATCACGGGAACCACTGGTCCGGGCTGCACTTTCAGGAACAGTAGATGTGGTAGTTTTAGACCAGCGGGAGAGGCTCTTAGGAAGGGCGAAGATGGAGGAGCTGTTGGACTTATGTTTCCGCTTGGGCGTATTCTCTTGACTTTGCGTTCCCTGAAAAGGTTGGGAAGCTGACGGTGGCGTCTCTTGTGGCAGGGAGTTGTTGCGTCGCACCTCCTGCGTAGGGGTGAGAAGTCGTTCATTGTTCTCGAACTGGTTGTCTAAGACGCGCGCTTCATGCTCCTCAAGTTCCTCATCACCTTCTAGGACGGTGCTGATGCGGTGTTCTGATCCACGACGGCCATCATAGCCAGAATGCATTCCATCAATTTTTCGCGAAGATGGGTTGGACAGGTAGCCGGAATGGTTTGGCGATGATGTTCCAGCATGGCCTTCAGGTTCGTAACCTGGGTCACCAGAAGCCCTTAGATTTTCATAAGAATTGAGGCTATTGGATTGAGTTGGCTGTCGTTGCATTGACTGCGACTCCTTTAACCCCTCAACTTCGCCAAGTAGCTGCATGAGCATCTCCTCAATCTTCGCAAGATCATTAGAGCTCCTCATACTCAGGCCCCGCAACGCCCGTCTAAAGACGTTCTTCTTCCGAGATTGAACGTCGCCCATGTCTTCACTAGATCTTTGCCTGGGTTGGCGAGGAGACCCGAGAGGTTGAGGTCGTGGTCCTTGCAAGAGTCTTTGTTCGGCAATGTCGACCCTCTTGTCGGTGGAGGCCATGATCATGCGATCTTGCTCAGCAACAAACTTCTTCATTTCTTCAAAAGAATTACGCATCTCCGCAGCACTTCGCACAAGCGTTACTAGAATCTCAGTGTCACGAGCATTACGCTGGGCATCACGAACGGTGAGATGGTCCATGAGTGCAATGACGTCCTTGGATTGGATGCGATCGATACCTTTACCAGTCGCACTATCATACAGCGGGGAAGCCATGCCGTGAGAGTTGCCGCTAAAATGCCGGGCATGCTTGCCTTTGCTTCTAAACGGATCGTCCAGGCCCAGGTTATCGTCATATTCACCCAATCCGTCGTCATCGAAAAGCTTGGAGCGGCTTTGGTAGTCCGGGGTGATGCCTCCAGGCTGATTTGCAGACTGGTATCCCTCATCCTTCCATAGGGCTGGGCTAGCAGGACTCATATCCTTAGGGGCATATACACCCGGCTGGTTGCCATAGCTATGATCGAGATCTTGGTCGTAATCATCTTCCATAGAAGGCTGGTATGTTCGATTGTGCTGTTCAGCTGCTTCGTCTTTCTCTCGAAGGCGAGCCGCAGCAGCCGCGGCGATGACCGCCGCACCGGCTCCAACACCGACAACAGCCGCTTTTCCATGATTAGAGGTTTGCAACCTTTCTTCTTGTCCGGTAAGTATGTCGGCGGTAGACATGGGAGGAGTAGGCTCAGCATGCCAGTTTCGATCGTGGTATTCTTGGCCTCCTAGAGGACCCCGAATTATAGAAGGGTTTGTCGTGACTTCGGACTCATCGTCAAGACCGTAGCCCATCTCTGGCATAATATCATCGGCCAAGGGGAAAGCGCTTGCCCCTAGCTTGATAGGCTCATCGATGGAGCGAGAGACGCTTTGACGAGGCGAGTTAACGGCTGTACGCTCTTGCTGGGATCTGTCTGAGAAAGTCTGTGTCTGATCATTCAAGGATCCCCATCGGTCTTTGCTCGCAGTCTCTTGATGTCCAGTGAGAGTATCTCCCTCAGAGGACATGTGTTGTCTTCCGATTAGTGAGTCGTCTTGATGAAGGGAGCTGATCGGTGATGCGCCCCTCTTTAAAGGACTAGATTGCGATGAACGGACGCTGAGTGCAGATGGCTCATGAAGTGATGCAACAGCCGACTCTACAGCGAGAGGAGTGTGCACATATTCCGGGTTAGCTCCGAGACCACGAATATCTTGTCCTAGAGAAACTTTGTCCAAATATTGGCCTTCTGCACTGTCATCGGTGTAATTTGTCAGATGCTTGTAATCAACTGTTGGAGAACCACGTTGGCTATCGTTCTCCAGGTCTCTCCGATACATCTCGTTTTGCTCGTGGTTTTCAGCAAAGAATTCTTCAGCGTCTCCGGGCGTGTCTGCTCGCTGAGAGCCTTCTCCTAAAACCTCTCGGCCCTTCTCTAGATTAATACCTAGAGGCCGCTCCCTAGCCCGAGCCACCTTAGTGCTCGTCGGTGAGTCAAATGAATCAATCGAAAGGCTAGATTCTTTGCGTTGATCTTTGAGCTTGGACGAAGAGAGCGAGGCTTCGCTCTCAGCAACTTTGAGGTTTCTTGGGACAACATTATCCTCTTCATGGAAGCTGGAGATACTCTGAACGGGGCTGAGTTCCCTTGGTGGAGTTTGCTCGACATATTCATATCGAGAGACGGGCTCTTCCTTGCCCTCAATTGCACGCTCTTTTGCTAGTGCAGCGGCGCCAGCGGCGCCGCCCAATCCAGCTGCGATGGCAGCCACTCTGCCCTTCGATGAAATGCTATTGTCACTCTTCTCTCTCTGCAAAGTGATGTCGCCCTGTGACCGATTGCTGTGGAAGGTGTACAGACCTCGTTGTAAGGCAACAGGTGTCCTGGTTGGAGTTCTGGGAGTCGGTGAAATGACCTGGCGAGGAGATCCTCGAGACACTTCCCGGACAGAAGCGCCAGTGCTTTTCGATGACCTTGAATGCGGACGTTCTGTGTCGGCCGACAAAATGGAGTCTCGAGTTAACTCAGATCCCTGAAGCTCGCTCTTCATCAGAGGCATGGGTGGAACACTCTCTTCCTGATACTTCTCCTCAAGACTTTCTGCAATGCTTGCAGATCGACTCCGGCTACTTCTACCGTGCTTTCTCCTTTCCTTTTTTTCGCCGCTATATTCTTGAGAGTTGTGATGCTTGAGTGCGGCAGCCGTAAGGACTGCTCCCGCGAGCCCTGCACCAGATACATCCCTAGTGTGATGTCGATCCTTGCTCTTTTTACTCCGCACTCGTTCTTCATCACGCACAGTTGATTCTCTTGATTCAGGTCGGTCATAGCTGCGTTCTGAGCCTTTACTTGACCGTCGATCCTTTCGGCTAGAACTGCTGGAGAGCACAATGCCTGGATCGTTCCCATCGCGGTTAAGAACAACTTTGGGCTTTGCTGATACATTAGGGGCGCTTGAGGACTTTGAGACCCTTCGTCTGGAAGCGTCCCGAGAGTTACTCGATGTCACAGATTCGAATGTGCTATCTCGTGAAATACGCTCAAACTTGCTTCTATTTTGCTGTGTTCGTTGCTCCTCCTTTAACATTTCTAACTCTGGGAGGATTAGCCGTTTGATAGCGTCTTCGACAGTTTGTAGCAGTTTTGGGTTATTAATTGAGGAGGTTGCCGAAGCCCCAGATCTAACCGAATGGGCGTCACCGGATCTCCGATGGACGTTGGAGGAAAGCAAAGATTCTGTACCACTGACAGGCTCCTCCTCACGATGTCCTCTGCTTGATTTTCGTCGCGGGGACTTGCCAGTCTCCGACATCTCTTCTCGACTAACTCTTCTTTCCCGCCTTTTGGTAGGCGTGCTCTTGTCGCCAGCTTCAATCGGCTTGCTTGCGAGTTTCTCCATGACTCTCTGCGTAATCCGCTCTTTGCTCAGGCTTCGACTCCGTCTTCGGGATGGCGCCTTAAGTGTATCCTTGGTGTCGACGATATCTTCTCTTTCGAGACTTCGGCTACGGCGTCGTCGCAGAGTTTGCAGAATTGGTTCTCCTTCAAGCATGCTATCAGGGGGCATAGAAGAGATATCCGAGGCAGCAGGGATAAACCGACCTTGAGAGAAATCCGACCTTGATACGTCGCTATAATCCTGCAACACCTCAACCTCAACTGGTGGGTTTCCGGAAACGTTGGATTCCTCGTCGTATGATAATTCCGTAGGCTGAGATACGGTTTCTTCCCGTTTGGTGCTCAGCGATATGCGTCTGGTATACGAAGGCTTCCGAGCGTTCTTATTTGTCTGGGTAATCTGGATGTGATCGTTTGCGGACTTGTTCTTTTTATGTGAGGATGGCGTAACTCGCACCCGGACGCTTGGTCGGGAGCGCACTTTGCCGTCCGATTTTCCGCCCTCAAAGTATTCGATTAATAGCGATGTTTGTGAAGGGTGTGCTCCACGAAGTAGAGCGTCCTTCTTAGCAGTGGTGATAGTGAGAGGGCTGCCGTCTTCGGGCACAGAATATGACGTCTTGTCAGTACGACGGGAGACGTCTGTGGCAAGATCGTCGCCCAGAGTAGTGTCGTTGTCAATGGAGCTGAGGACTGAAGGTTCAGTGGGAGCTGGCAAGGGTGGTTTCCGGGTGTCCACGCCCATTGTGTGTAGTCCGAGTCAGGTTCAAGTGGTCTCCTGTGTGGATGAATGCATGGAAGGCGGTTTGTTTTTTTTTCACTTGGCGTTGGAAGGTGGTCAGAAAGTGGCGGCCTGCTTCCGCCAAAGAAGGCGATAGGGATTAAAAGGTGATAAGGTGGAATGGTCTGACAATTACTGAGTTGCGCGGTGTGTCTCGTTTTCGCACCACAGAGCTATGCAAATGCAGCAACGACTTGGAGCCAGCCAATTAGTTGCCTCGTCCGACCCGATGATTATGTCTCGTAGTCGAGGTGGGTTTAATACATGATCGGACTATTTGGAGGGGGAGAATGTTGTTGGGCATCTGCCGTCACAAGGGCTGTTGAGGAATTGACTTTGGTGGGCAAAGTCTGGTACGCCGTCCGCTGGGAGCTGAGGGCGTGAGCGGAGCGAGGATAAGGCAAGCAACTCAAGGCCGTGAAGGCTCAGAAGAGCGCCGGGGGCGGTCAGGCCTAGGACGGTCTCGTTGCGGCGGCCGTGCGAAGAATGGTAGAAAGGGATGGTGGATGTAAAGGAAGAAAGGTTGTCGAGGGAGGGCAGAGCCGGGGTGGTTGCTCGGTGGTGGAGGTTTGGGGATGCGCAAAAGAAACAGGGCAGTCGAGCAGTCGAGCAGCGCAAACGAATCTAGCGGCTCAATATTGGGGCCAGCGATGGTGGGCGTCGCAAGGGTCCGCTGCAATTGGCCCGGTGCTGGGTGCTGGGAGACACGAACAACAACAAACGCTCTGGCCAGTCAATGAGGGGCCTTGAGCGGTGCGGTGATCACGAAAAGGCGCATGAAAAAGGCGGTGCATTTGCCGATGAGCGTCACGCCAGCCAGCCGGTCGAGGTACCAGCCACCTGCTTTGCGCTGCACTCGATTTTCTTTCTCTCTCGACCGCCGCCCGTCAGTTCGAGGCACCAACATACGGGGATAGGGCTTCCTGCAGCTCGTGCATACTGCGTGCAAAGCGAGCCCTCCGGAGCGGCGGACTGGACGGGTTCCCTTCACTTATCGGCGTTACCACCAGCGGCACAGACTGGCCACGGCAGCCAGCGCGAATCCCATCACCATGTGCCCAGCCGGCGTCGATTGGGTGTTGACAATCGCGGTGGCTGGGCGACCTCGACCCGCATAACGGCGCACTTGTTATTTATTTTTATATCGCTGTCTTCCTCTGCCCGCCGCACTTCAGGCGCAGGCTGGGCACATTCAGGCGCCGGCTGCAGCAGCACTGGGCCGTGCAGACGGCGACATGCTGCTCTCCACGCAAGCGCTCGTCGCCGTGCGTCGCTCGAGCACTGTCTGTCCTCACCACCGTCGTCGTCATGTATGCCGGGGGGTGTTGGTGTCAGCAGGAAGAAGCAGCAGGAAGAAGCAGCAGGAAGCAGTAAGAGGCAGATGGAGTGGGAGGGCGGATGGGTGGGAAGGGCCCCAGAATCGTTTGCTAAGGTTTCCGGGACGACCCTAAAGCCCTTGGGCTAAGCTGAAGCTTTGCGAGCCCCGCCGCCCTCATTGGCCCCAGCATTCTACGCTTGACAACTCAGCAGTGAGCCTCTATCCAGTGACCTAACTTCTCAGCCTTCTTTTGCCATGTGCGGAGCATCAATATGCATGTGCTACCCAATTAGTTAACTTCGAATAACGATTGCGAGATTTTCGCCCGACAATTAAATCATACCGAGCTTATTGATAGCAACTCGCAGAACACGCAGAACACTCCACACGACTTCTCCGCAAATATTCCGACATATCTAACACTAGATGCCGTAATGCGCCACACCACACCGGTCGAACCGAATATAGACATGCATCTACCTAGGAACCCCTGCAGCTCTAGCTTTGCGGATAATCAGATTGAAACTCCGTTCCAGTATCAGCCTTCAATCCTTTTCCGCTGAACTGGCCTTTTCCCTTGCTTTAGCTGGCTCCCATACGCTCTCCTCCCCTCCGTCTTTTTATCCCTGCTCAAGCTCGCGCCTAAAGTGATGTCAACGCGTGGTGGGGTTTGGAATCCAAACGACTTGGCGACCTTGACTAAATCCAATTTATGAACATCGAAGACCGATCGCAGACTATGCGAAGCGTAGGCTTGCAGGTAGGATCGATATCCGTCTTTAGCAGACTATAATTATACATATTAGTAAATAATCGAGCAGGTCATTTCGTGGTTGCGTGCAGCGGAATTTACCTTGTTCAGATAATAATTCTTCCCAATCAACGTCTCCAACTGTGATTGGATATTCAAGATCTTATTTGCTGGAAGCTCGAACTCCACAAGCGGTACTCTCGCTTCTTTTAGAAGCTTCAGGAATCCCACTTCGGAAGGAAGTAAGAACATAAGACTCCTGCCTGTACCGTTTGCTCCACGAGCCGTCCGACCAACACGATGGATGTAATCTCGCGGATCATCGGGCGGATCAAATTGAATGATCCAGTTAACCTCAGGAATATCAAGACCGCGGGCAGCGACATCGGTGCAAATAAGCGTTCCGGAAGAAGCATTACAGAATTCGAAGAATCTGTTGGTTCGCGTTTGCTGCTTCAGTTTGCCATGTAGGTCTAGTACTGGTAGATCAATGTAATTCAGCAATTCGGCGTAGAACTTGACCGAATTGCAGCTACTGAAGAACACAATGATTTTCTTTTTCTGGTGCTTCTTGAGGAACGAGAAAAGTAGTCGGAATCGCATGTCTGAGTCGCAGATGACATAGCCTTGCTCAAGCCCTTCAACCGTGCTATGTTCCTTTCGGTAGTCCACATTAATATAGAGTGGTCCAGGACGTAGTGATATTCGGGCCAAGTCTTCGACTTTAGTAGTTTGCGTGGCGGAAAACAGCATCGTCTGTCTATCGTCTTTTGGCAGAATCTTGACTATTTGCCTCATTTCATCCTCGAATCCAACTTCTAATATTCGGTCTGCCTCGTCAATGACCAATGCCCTCAGATTCTTGTAAACGAAGCCCTGTGTGTTCAGGAGATGATCGAGGAGGCGACCAGGCGTTGCAATAAGAAGATTGACACCCTTTACGAGCTTTTCAGCTTCGGCTCTCCGGTTAGCGCCCCCGATGACGATACCATATGTTTGCGAATGGTGGGTCAGTAGTTCTCTTGCAACGCCAAAAATCTGAAGGGCAAGTTCTCGGGTCGGCGATACTACAATAACGCCAGTTCCTATTCTAAATCAGCACTACCCTACCACTAGAATTTATGGAAAAAAACAATAATGGAAAAAGCTAAGATAGCCATACCATTTCGTGGTTTAAACCTCAATGCGCTTAGCATCTCCACCGCAGGAATTAGAAAAGCCAAAGTCTTCCCCGATCCTGTCTTGGCCGCACCAAGCACATCCTTTCCTGCCATAAGCGGAGGTATTCCACGACGCTGTATCTCGGTCATGTTTTCGAAACCCATATCCTTGATTGCCTGCATCGTTTTGTCGTTGAGATTGAGCTCGGAGAACTTCTGAGGGTCCGGTGTCGTAGTCGGAAGAGACAACGCGGTAGTAGAGGGCAAATCTGAAGGTGCCTCCAATTTGTCTCCATTATTCTGAGTTTGTTCTTGCTCCTTGTCATCTTTCTCTTGGTCAGATGTTTCCGGGTCATCAACTACTACTACGCTCGTTTTGGCAGCCACCTTTTTCAGCTCTTGATTAAGCTCTTCTTCGCTCTCTTCCTCTTCTTGCGCCTCACCAACTACTTCTTGCGCATCTTCCTTAGGGTCAGGCGTATGTTCTTTCTTGGCCTTTTTACGGGGCTTCGTCTTTGCTAGTTCTAAAATTTCAGTAATGGAGGGCGCAACATCGGCCGATGTGTCGACGGTTTTTGCACGAGCAGCATCATCGGCTTTGCTGCTTCGGTGCTTTCTCTTGCGCTTTTTAGATTCAATTTCGGAGGCTGCCATTGTTGCGAGGCTCACAAAGAGGAATGATATTAATACTGAATTTGTAGAGGAAAAAAGTTTCGGCCAGAGCGGTGGAGTCGGCGTAACGTCGGCTTCATCCGCACGAAGGCTAGCACTAAATGGGGAGCGTAGGCGAGAAGCAATTATTCGGCTTGGCACTAGGGATTACCTCTTGTGTACCTATACCTTCACCCATTACTCACAATAACGTTAATCGATCAAACTATTCGGTGAACACACCCTAAATAGCAGTCATCATCTCTAATAATGCTTGAAATTGCAGTACCCCCCCATGAAATCATGCTTTCCAATGCGCTTTTATGCTTAGCTAGCCCTCTGATCTGGAGTCAAGCTTTAAAGTAATCCTTTGCTGTCGAGCGGGGTATCTTCATGACCGCTGTATCTAACTCGAATTACTCGTTTGAACTATACAGCCAACGAGGAACCGATTCTCTCCACCAGGGTGCTCCTAGTCAGGCAAGTGGGTGTCGCAAACGCCGCTATTCTGATCGTCGACACTTCTATTTAGAGCTCTTATCGAGACCTTTAGGCTTTATAAAAATATAACAAAAGAGTATATGTTATTCTCAGAGAAGCAATGTATGATAGAGCGCGGAGGATTTTTGGTGCATACAAACTAGCTTACAAATCAAGGTTTACGAATAGCCCTAGTATCTTGACATCTTCCATCGATGGGCCCCATATGCTCCAACTCGCGCCGGAGACTTTACCAATGAGGATTCTCGGCTGAATAGTAGCCCGCAGTGGAGACGCTGATTAATTGAATAAATAGACTCTTACTTCTCTCGTATTGTCTTTCACTTTATCATTCTCACTTACACTATCTATACTATCGGCAAAACCATCCAGGAATAGTACATGAAAATGAGTTCAAAAATATTTCTGTATGCACACCTACCGAGCAATTAACCGTTCGATGGCTCATCTCTGCGTCAAGAACTGGCGGGACCGGCTATATTGGCGGGACCGTACTAGACACTCTCGCTACCAAACATCCAGAATACGACATCACGGTCTTACTGCGTAGCATTCCTGAGCAGTTCCACGAACGCTACCCCAAAGTCAAAATCATTAAGGGTGATTACGACAACTTTGAGGCCATCTCGGAAGCCGCATCACAGGCGAATGTTGTCATCCGTATGTAGGTAACTAAGTCCCTCTATTTCAGGAATTAGTGCTAATCCATGAAGCACAGATAATGGTAATTCCGACCACGAAGGTAGCATTAAAGCGTTAATTGCTGGCCTCCTCCGCCGCCCCTCTCCCTCGTTCCTTATCCACCTCGGCGGTACCGGAATCATTGCGGATTGGCAAGAGTCTACATATATTGGAAAATTGAACCCGAAAGTTTGGTCGGATATCTCGGATATTGAAGCAATAACTTCGCTTCCAGACAATGCACTCCATCGTAATGTTGACAAGATCATACAAGCGGCGGCTACAACCCACGGTGATAAGTTAAAATTAGCGATTATCTGCCCACCAGATATTTATGGGCCAGGAAGGGGTCTTGGTAGGATGCAGAGCGTTTACATGCCCGAATTCTTCCAGGAAATCAAGAAAGTTGGTGCTCCATTCTATGTAGGAGAGGGTACGAATACGAGAAGCTGGGTGCATATTGAAGACCTCATGACCGTATATGTGAAGCTCGTTGAAGCTGCTGTATCCGGGGGTGAGAATGCAGATTGGGGCAAGACGGTATATTCCTTTCGCTTCCACAGTATACCATTGCACGAATCATGCTTATTATTGGTAGGGATATTATTTCGCCTCTAGCCAGGAGGCTTCTCAACTGGATGTAGCAAAAGCTGCAGGAAAAATCCTTACGAAGCACGGTCTCATTCAGCAGGAAGAGCCCAAACAACTTCCGATTGATCAGGTTGATGCCATGATGGAGAGCAGACGATATCCAGGAATGGGTAGATATATGTTTGCAGCTAACTCCAGAAGCAAAGCGGAAAGAGCGGCCAGGCTGCTTGGCTATGAGCCAAAGGCTCCCAATATTTGGGAAACCATGGAATCAGATTTGCTGGCTAGAAACACCTAGAAGGTGCCATGAGCACAAATATTTGGGCTAGATGCCACAATGAACCCACTTTTCCCATTAGTCTCAAGTAATGATTCCGAAAGGAATGTATAAAGTCGAGGTTGCAGTTTTCAGCACAATTCTAATCATCTTATCTCAAAGTCCAATGGATGTATTGCAAAGTGAGTGGTGAGTTTCTTGACGCTGCATTGTTCAGCGCCGAGTTAGCCCCTTGAAAGCGTAATGGTTTGAGCGCCAGCCCTAGCTACTGATTAGCCACCTACCTCGCTACACCCCATGCTGGGCAGCAGGGATCACGAAGAGCATACACAGACTCAGAAATCCAGCAAATCTCAGACCTCCTTAAGCACGATCAAACTTCGTGGAGTCAATATCCTCAAACCTATATCGTTCTACGGACAATTAGACAATTAGACGTGCTCAACGAGTTTATTGAGCTTGGTTTCACTCAGTATTGTCAATGATATTTTTATTCATTGCC
>KV750820.1:223-15082 GCA_001692915.1 Glonium stellatum
ATGGCTGGGTACCTATTTGTACGGAGCAAGATCCCATGACTTCCTGCTCGTTGTTTAATGTATCTAATTATATTCTGCGCTTCACCACGATACCACCACACACGCGCGTGCCAATCGACTTTATCAAAGACCATTTTCGCTTTAAAACTGAGCAATATGTTGTTAAACTGGAGTTGTGACCAAGTTATCCTAAAGCTGGGCATGGCTGTGTAATTTCACGCTAAAATTTGCTGGTCTTTGATTTGCCTAAGCTACGCCTAATTCTTTTCCTGAGCACACTGGGGGATCCGGAACAGGAACTCATCTTCGACTCAAACAACTCACCCTGCGCCGCGACTCTCTCAGGGTACTTATTTTCACTTCACTTTTCTATCTAAACTTGGTTTGGTTGTCTAAAACTCCTTGTCCGGATGGTCATCATGCTGACGACTTTCTATTAACTCTACACTAACGACACCACTACTCACTCAATCCACAGGCCGAGCTAATGTTACCGGGCTATCTGGGTTTTCTTCTACAGGTCTACCTTGCTTGCTTTTCGTAAGCATGTAGCGGCTGAGACCTGGACGCATGAATTAATGTAAAAGCGAGCTATCTAGGGTTGTTTATAGTCTTCTAGCTCGGTATAACTCAGGGCCAGCTCGAGTCTGCACTAAAATTTGGACCATTTTCTAGGCCAGAATTTGGCGAGCCGTTTTAAGCAGCCAGGGAGCCCAAAGGACCGGTCAATTCGAAAGGCGAGCCTCTTGTAAAAAGAGGCCAGTCAAAGCCAAAGTGGCCAGCCAACTCAAATAGCTGGCCAGCCTGAAAGCCCAGCTAAACTGGAGGGGCTCAGCTGATTCTTTCAGCCAGTTAATTTATCTACGAATAAACTCCTGGCCTATTAATTCAGCGAGTGTAAATCTCCTGGTTCTCTAATCTTCTGTCATAGCAACAGGACATAGTTTCTTCAAGACCTTTAAACTCAATATCAGTAGTTCGCAATTAATCTCCGGGACAATGCTAACTGTAGGAGCCTTATAGAGGATCTCGTAATATCGTAAGATATAATTAATTTTTTGGTATACAGAGTGGAGAGTAGTCGCTCGGTAAGGACAGATGGCAGGCCACAGAAGCAGTTGCTTACTCCTTGACCACAGCCAACAAGAACCCGTCAATCATACCCTCACGGTGGCCTCTAAAACCCGCAATGGTGTTGACTAGTGTGGCATCAACCTCCTTCACCTTCCCGACTTTCTCCACCAAGCTCTCCACCGACCCCCCCTCCTCTGTATAAAGCATCTTCATCACCACGTTATCAACATAAATGCACCCTCCTACTCTCGTTAACTTTACCGCCAACTCAAAATTCTCCCATTGATCGTCCCACCCAGCATCGATAAAGACAAAATCAAATTTCTTGCCTTCTTCAACGAATTTCGGTAACACATCTAGCGCTGACCCTAGAATCACTTCCACATTGTCAAGCCCCTGGCCCTTAGTGTTGGCTAACGCCACCTCTCGGTGTTTGGGATTGATCTCGATGCTCGTGACGTGCGCCCCGTTCTTCGCCAGCCAGATAGTGGAATATCCACCAAGGCAGCCGAGTTCGAGCACGTTCTTAGCCCCGATAAGCTGGCACAGGATAGAAAGGTATTGGCCCTGCTGGTCGGAGATGCAGATATTTGGGAGGCCGGCGGCTTCGGACGCGGACAGGGCGTGCTTCAGGCGAGGGTCGGGGTTCAGGAGGGCCTGGGCTGTGGCCTCGATGTTTCCGATTTTCTCGAGTTGGTTCTCAAATGTAGGAATAGACATTCTGGAAGTTTGAGACATGGCGATTGACGGTGGAGATGTCTAGATCTCAGGGTTAAAAATATAAAGCTTAGTATGGTTGTAACAAGACGCGTTGTCAAGGCTGAGCAAAGATTTGACGGTTAAAGTATCTCAATTAAACCCTCTGGAAGAATCAATCGAATTTCGGTGACTTTTAAACGGATGGGCAAGCCTCTATTTAATTATCAGATCAATCTGATAAGTTGCTGCCTAGATGTGAAAAAGGGGATGAGCAGGTTTCCGCGGTGCTAGTGTTCCGACCGATACCGGCTCGCGACAATATCCAGATCATATCTAGCTTATTCCAGAATGAGTCGTCCTTGTTCCGAAAGAGCCGTATATTAATTATCAGATCGATCTGATAAGTTGCTGCCTAGAGGTAAAAAAGGGGATGAGCAGGTTTCCACGGTGCTAGTGTTCCGACCGATACCGGCTCGCGACAATATCTAGATCATATTTAGCTTATTCTAGAATGAGTCGTCCTTATTCCGAAAGAGCCGTATATTAACTTAAGTGACTCATTTCTAAACAATTAACTCATTTGAGAACAGAAAGGGCTTCAATATTCGGAATAAATTATTTAATCAATTTTCTACCTATAGGAATTGGTTATACAATTGATTTAAACCCTACTTTGAACTGATTATGCGTAGATTTCGATCCCCTAATTGGTTGCGTAAAGCCCCTAACCTGAGACCCCTAAGCTATCCCCATAAACTAGGTTAAATTAGGATAATTCTACAGGAAGACCTGGTCAGTACGGTATGGGTTTTGCAGCCGACCGTATCGTCATGCCGAATCGATGTGAGCAGGTTGCCTCAGCTGAGCATTTTTACAAGTACGAGCCACAGATTTGGTGGCGCTTACCATAACAGAATATAACCTTCGTCTTAGTATTGAAAGGTGTATTTTAGGGCTTATTTCAAAGGGCTTTAACGGCTAACTAAGTAGTAAAAGAGCCTAAATCTGCTATATTAAAAGCTTCATTATAACGATTTTAGTGGTGCACTTTAACGATATCGTAAAAGTCAGGTTATCGTAATATACACTAAAAAAGGTCGATTGACCAGAGTCAATCGTAATATAGAATGAATCGAGTATCATAATAAGGAGGTTTCTCTGTACAGCTAAGTGGCCTCGTGATAGCCGCGTGGCCGCGCTATGGCTGCTCAATCCTTCTTTACTGGTCAAGGATGGACACTTGCCCCACTAGCCTACAAACTTGTAATTGTATAGGCCCATTAGTCTTTCCTTCATTCTTTGTAGCGAGGCGTTGGAGGCTTCCTCTTTTAGAACCTGGGTAATCAGATGGACAAATGAGGATAGGCTTGGACGGATTTGGACAGTTTCAGGCGTTCGCTTCTCATCCTAGGCACCGTACATCGATGGCACGCGATAGATAGGTGATAGCTTACGGGCTAAAACCTCACTTAATCACTGCCCCGACGAGACGGAGGATCACCTAAGATTTAGCCTGTAAAATAAAAGACCTGGCGTAGCGTCTAAAGCAGCAGCTAAAACGGTGTATGATTTTCAAAAAAAAGAGGAGTCAAGGATTCTACCGTCTTTTAGGTACAGCGATGTGCGTAGCCAGCTTCCGCCCTACCCTCTTCTAAAAAAACCCAGCATTTATTTTCGCTACAGTACGCGAACTCGCCTGATTTCCACCACTTATGTAGGTCTATTGTAGTGAAGGGCTATGGTCGTACGCAAGGGCTGTTTTACTGAATTATTTCGGCTACTTAGAGGAACTATCTGACGTGCAGTCCTTTTCTTAAAGCCTGCTTCCCCACCTTGCGCACGCTGCTTGAGCTGCTTATGCCGCTTACGCTATGTACGTTGAGGCCTCTATCGTGCAGCCTTAACCGGCGTATCACCGTTATGCCGGCGATGTCAGGGGGAGGGTCCAGCGACAGCTATAGCGAAGGTTATGGGGAAGGCTACGGCGTTGCAGTTTGAAGTCTCTTTAGTTAAGCATAGGCGTTCGCTACTATTGCTATCTATGGCTGGTAGTAACTAGGCGAGAGCTGAGCTACAAGGGGGTAACACGTAGGGCCAGACGCCCTCCTTGCAGGTATGGTTTTAAAGTAAGCGACTCGTTAGCAAATTTGTAGGTAGCGTTATTCTGTAAACGCACTTGTAGGGAGTGCATCTGTCCCGTTCGTGCTACCCCCTTGTACATATAGCTATGTGCATGACCCGCTTCCACCCCCCCTTCAAAAATAATTCAGCGCTTAAATTCGCTACAGAACCCGAACGCTACTAGCTGTATTGTACTACATGTTTAACTTTGTGTAGAAGCTATGAATTTCTCTCTATGTAGATAGAAATTGCATAACTAGACACATGCTACCTATGCTTGCCACGGATTCATGCGAATCTAAACCTGGATCCTCAGTGTACCCTGTAACCTGGTGTTAGGATATAAATTATGCTGCCATAAAATGATGTAGTTACTCTAAGCCTCTGTAGTTTTCTTATTTTTTTGGCTTTGCATTTCACATGTTGAAACCAACTACGGTCTTGCTATCAATTTCTTATCTTATGTAAATATTTAGTGAGGCGGCCTTATACGTCAAAGAATATTTATAACGTATTTATATCTGCTATATTCTTACAACTATAACTTCAAACTTCCTATAATATATAAAGTGTTAGAAAAAATCTTTATTGGGAAAACTTCTTTATATGGAAATTTATTAAATTAGTCTATAATAAGTATAATATAGCTTTTGACTATTATGGCTGACTTGGGGAGCTTCTGCACGGTGTGTGTACGGCTATCTTGGTAGTATTTGGCAACAGCCCCTAGGTATTAAAAACTCTCTAAAATCCGCCAACCTATACTAGGTATTTCTTTATATTGATAGTAGATATTAAAGCGCCTATTACTGCAAAAAATTGCATGAATAAGTTCCATAACTTTATAACTCTTTTATTTAAAAAATATTAGTAGACTATAGAGTTATACTTATGCGTGCTTTGTCCACTAGATTCGCATAAGATAAGAGAAGGGCAATATCATGCAGCCACAAGATAAGCCATGCAGTTCTTTCCATATTTGGAGGAGTCTAAATAATCTAGCATTACCCCGCACCATCATATAGAACGCCTTATACTATTAAGCCGTTTTAATTATAGCAGTTATAGGGCGACCGTTCTTCTTTCTCCAAGTTCACTTAGACGCACGTCACGTACAAGATGCCCATTATACAATTAACAATCCCTCCGATCGTTATATCATCCCTGTCTGTCTCAATCCTCGGAAACTTGACTACTATTTTTACACCGCCAGCATCCTGTCTCACCCCATGTATATTTCCACAGGATGCAGGCCGTGCAGATGTTGCACTTATTGGCTCTGCGTGTTCTTACTCAGGAAACGCATATTCGAATTGCGATCCTTCAAGTTTCAACAAGGCAGTGGTAGACTTTCCAATCTATTCTCCGGGAATATGTCCAGACGGATTTACTACTGCATGCAGCCCACTCAGCGAATTTTCTCTTGCAACCAGCATCACAGCCCAGGTCTGCTGTCCGACGTACGTGTGACTGCGTTATACCTCTATTTCTTGAACTCTGTGCTCCAGCTTCGTATCTCCCTTTTGGAATACTGAAATCTGACGCTACCTTAGGGGATTTCAATGTCAGCGATATGAATACACGGATGACTATTCCGCACATTGCTTCAGTTACGTACCGGTGTCGTCATACATCACGCCGATTTTCCTCGAAACACCCGCCTCAGCCACTTCTCCGTATGCCTACACTAGCGCTACAGCATATCCAGTCAATAACATTGCTACGGTGGCGTATCCTGGCATCACAATTGCGTGGGAGGCTACAGATACCGCTGTTATCAACTTCCTGAAGTCATCTTCATCTATAAGCATTAGCACTTCCACTTCTGTGCCAACTACAAGCACTAGCACCAGCACCAGAACCAGCACCAGCACCAGCACCAGCACCAGCGGCCCCTCTTCCGGCTCACTAGGGGGTCTCTCGGCAAGCGCGAAAGTTGGAATAGGTATCGGCGCTTCCATGGGCATTACACTCATCGCGGTCGGCGTGGGTATCTATGTGTGGCGATTAAAGAGAGCCTTGAACACTCTTGCAACAGAGGCCACCGGAGATGGATTTGAAAAAGCCGAATTGCCGGCGGATGAAAAGAACAATATACCACCTGTTGAATTGAGTAGTGTGTCTAATCCAATCTTTGAACTGCCTTCGAATGAGGGACCAGGTTTTGAGCTTGGCCAGCGGGAAGAAACTAGGTCAAGAAGAAGCAGAGAAGATACTCAAAATGCTTAAATTGACATGCATTTACTGTCCATGAAAGAAACGGAGATAGCTTGCTGCGATATATGATATCTACGAGGTAGGGTAGCGATTTCTTCATTATCAGCACAATGGTAAATGGAAATATACATCCTCGACGCAAGGAGTACTTTTCAACGCACAAGACCAAGATCAGTTCCTTGAATATCTTCAGTGATTTAGTATGGTAATACTGAATACTTGCGGAAGTCCAACGAGATAGGATATTAGTCCTTTTCTTGAGAGTTTCTAGCACACATACTTGGTGGTGTGAGCGAATAGTACTTATAACGGGTGCACAGAGAAATGGTGTCAGGAATAACGAAGAATCACTTTCATAATGGGTCGGCGTTCACGTAAGAGCCCTAAATAAAGCACAGAAATCATGCCAGTCATTAAAGAATCGGCCTATGATAGTATTCAAAAATTGGTATGGCTAATCCTTAATAAGGGCTTGGCTTGATTATGATACTTGTGGTTCTTGACAAATTATGTAAGAATTATTGTATTGAACGCCAATTGGGCCAAAAGAACCGGTCCTAATGGCAACGCCAATTAGGACAATATATACCGTCTAACATATTGAGAGGATACAAAAAGTGCGTAAACGTATCCTGCCGTACACTTCAACCTATAGGTTGTCACCTTACGAAGAGATCTAAGGGGACCCGAAATTCCAGCTCTTTTGTATATAATCAAGCCATGCGTTGAGCGAGATTTCTTCCCCGTTAATCTTCATAATGCCATCCCTAATTGACCAATCTTCTATAGGTGTCTTGAGGAATTCATGTTTAGGATTGCAGACATAGATGAGTTGTTCACTCTCAGACCATCTGCCCCCAACGTGACGGTTATAACAATCCTCGCAGAAGTTAACCATGTTGCAGGTCATACAGCTGTATATCGGCTGACGCGCGCCAACGTAGGGCAGCTGACCACTCATAACCCGTTCTTCCCCCAAGCAGATCCATCGATTAGCGCAGCTTATGTATTTATCTCACGATGTAAAATTTCGTCTTCCGTTTCAGAACACTCCGGTGACTCAGGAGCAGTATTGATCTCCTGTTCTACCTTCGCGATTATCTTTTCGGGTTCGAATCGCTCAAACCGTGAGACAGATAGCGCGACTCCCGCCTCGCCGCTTCGACCGGAAGCAAACAAAATCTTTGAAAGAATGGCGTATCCCTCGCTATCGTTCCAAGAAACGTCATCTTTGAGGATTTCAACTCCGGCCTGGAATTGCTCATTCAGGAGCTCTTGCGCTGTTTTTAATTTTCCACATCGAAGGTAGAGCTTTGACAATAGCAAGTTGATATCCTTCTGATTTCTTATGGACCTATCATAAGATCTCAATCCTTGAAACGCATCATAGCGTCGCTTTAGTCTTTCAAGTGTTGTGAGTGTGTTATTGTCTATCGACCCATCTGGACCCAGCGCTTTGTCGTACAGAAGCTCTGCGAACTGTTCAAAAAAGTCCGGAATAACATCGTAATATTCGGAGCTTAATTCGCATAACTTGAAGAGGTCGGAATTCTTGAAGAACGCAGTTTTCCAAAGCTGGATTGCTACATCTGACTGCCCCAGGTACTTTCTGTGTAGTAGTGCCAACCAGCAACTCAACAATTCATTGCCACCCGGATAGTACATGTGTTGGTTTCTCCAACCTGTAGTCTCAAAGCTCTCTTCTACGATTCTGAACTTGTTTTGTTGACCCCGATCCCAAGCTCTCGCCATCTCGCGTTCATAGCATTTAATCAGCAAGTTGGTTTTGTTGACTTTTCGAGCCGAGTAGAAGATACGCTCTTGCATAATTCCACATTGGAGCACACCACGGATCCGAAAGTTGGTGATGTCATCGTTATCCCCATTAAACAGTTCCAGAATACCTTCGAAATCCTTTGCCTCCCATAAGGCCAGGATCAATGCATAGACAAGGTCGATGTCTCGGCTTTCCAAGGCGATGGCTTTCTCGAATGCCTCTTTAGCGGCTGGTAGGTCGAGACGATACCACAGGCAAATTATACCCAGGCAAGCATACATCTTGTAACTAGACCCGCCCGAGGATATGTATTCCTCAACTTGGGGGTGAACGGAGCGATGGCACTCCAAACTGCCCAAGTCCGACAATGATAGGACATTCTCTCTGCGGAGAGCTTGTACCTCCTCATCCAGACCCATATTTTGGGCTGCTTCAATTGCTTTTGCGTACTCCTCATTGGCTTTTTCGAAAAATCCTGCGAATGCCATAGTTCTTGCGATTCGGCAATGAGTTCCAATAGATCTCTCCGTAGATACTATATTTGCAGCGAAATTGCATGGATCACCCTGCACGCACTCGGGATAGTCATCATGTCGTAGTAGTCCGCGTGAGGGTCTGGATAGGGAGGGACGAGATCCGTCTACCCTAGATCAGAACATATCGCGTAGATGAAGAAACTTAACTTCGCCTCAAGTTGAAACTTACCGAGCCAATGCAATGCCAGATGAATCTGAAACGCCAATAAAGCTCATGGCTATTTCCGTCACACCTAAGCCATTCATTGATGCAAATTTTTGTCAAGGCAGTAAGCATACTAGAGGGCTTTGTGAGAACTCCTCTTATCCATCGGCCAACCCTCGCCTCAAATTCTGACTCATCCACGTGGCTGACCTTCTCAAGCCATTTTTGGATAACTGCGCGATTGGCATTTTGTAAATTCATGTTAGAGCCGAAGAAAAAGCTCTCACCCTCGTGGAGCGGGTATCCATCTGGCGCTGAATGGTGTTGAGCAATGTATTTGCCAAGCGCCTCATTAGTGAAAATGTTGGCAATGTACTCAACAATGATTTTGGTTTCGTCTTTTGATACAGTTTGGCCGTCTAGGTCACGTAATTGGCTCCACACATTGCACACTGCGCGGAGCCACAGAGTCTCCGGTGCCTTGGAACCTTCGCATATGATCCTTAGAGTACTCATTATGATATGCACTTGTGCATCTCTGCGGCGGAATAAGATTTTGCTCGTTGAGAGATCTTCTCTCTTAATATAGTCGACAAGAGAGGCGTGGCGTAGGTTTACTAGTAAATCACGTTGACGACTTTCCTCCCGCTCCTCTGCCTCATCTTCGTCAAGTTCAGACTCAGGATCAGATTCATCGGCATCCTCATCGAGGTCATCCGGTGCTTCCTTATCGATTTTGGCTTTAAAGCTTAAGGCTTCTGATTTCAGCAGTGAATCGAGGAGTCCCTGTCCCGTTTGATCCAGCCTGAGTAGAGAAGCGCAATATTCGGTAATTGTTCTTTCGAGATCGAACATGTCATCAGCGGTCAGGTGCTGTATGATCTGGTTTAGAAGAAGAACCGAAAGCGGCTTATTTGCGTAGGCTACCCAGCAGAACGTTTCTCTAAGCTGTTCCAGAGTTCTCTCGCTGAAATTTGTGGTTTCGATCCGGGTGAAAATGCGCTGGTACGTTTCCGTAAGACCGGGAGCTATTCTCTCCAAAGCTAGCTTCAGCTTCTTAGGCTGCTTAATCCGTTGGAGTTCCTGATATATTAGGTCAACCCACAAAAACATGCCGTTGGCCTTTTCGCGGAGTGAGCTTGTCACCGTTTCCCGGAGACCTCGAATTTTGTGCATGGACATGTACTCATCATATTTATAGTCGATGAACCGATTGATATCTTCCGAATTCACTTTGTTAGATATCTCAATCATGTTGATAAAAGGTTCATCTAGCTTGTGAACAATAGTGTCCATCTCCGGACGACCGACTAGAAGAACTTGAGTTTTTAGACGTGATTTCATCGAATCTCGGAGTAAATCAATTAGTGCTTGGACCTCTTCCCTCGATGCTTCATCGATACCGTCAAAAATGAGGTATGCTTGACGATCGCCGTGTAGGTTGAACTCAGGTACGATGAAATCTTCCCAGACCGACCCGACCGTAGCCATTGAGAGCGGCGGAGAGCTTTCGCAGGCAAGAGCGACATGCATTGCGTATATTTCATCTCCTTGCGCAATCTGATATACCATAGCGCAGAGGGCTTTGAGAACTGATTGCTTCGCCTGATTATTGTTGTCGAAATAGTAGTAGCCCACTCCAATCTTGTGAGTTGGCGTAAGCTTGGATTTCTCGAGTAAATGTTTTATTATCATCGTGGATAAGTGTGATTTGCCACATCCAGGACCTCCTGACAGAGAAAGTACCGGTACCGTACAGTTAACCCACTTTTTAAAGGCAGGGTACTCGAGAATCCAGGCTGCAGTTCCAGGAACGAGTTTCTCGGCCTTCTTATTATAATCCCTCTGTAGCTCTGTTTCAGGCAATACTTCGAGATGCTTACGAATTGCTGGCAAGGCTTCTTTCGCTTTGCCCGCCATGACTATGTATTAAAGGTCAGCTCAAAGAAGTCCTACGTTGTAAGACGCGCCTTGAAGTCATACTGGAGAGCATTTTCTCTTGGTTTTTGACTATGTCAGAGATGTCGCCTTTAATTTCGTTGGCTGCGTCTAAATTTTCCTTGCTATAGACGAGTGTTTGCCTTTCGAGAAGCCTGTCCAATTGCATGAGAGCCTTCTGTAATTTAGTGTGGGTGCCGGTTATTTCTTCATTTTCACCTTTGATATCCTTAAAGAATGTGACTGGTGCTTGTTAGCCAACTAGCGCAACCTATTATTTTGTAACGGCTGCGAAATATACCTGCTCTTCCACGCCTCATCTCCTTCGTAGATAACCCGATTAGGACGAGAATTGACGTCATGATATCTGTGATGCAAAGACGTATTTCGGGGTGTGATGGTATATGCCCTTCCAGGACTTTAAGTCCTTGGAGAAATGAGCGTAGCTCTTCAAAGATTGACAGCACTTTATCATAGTCCGCAGATTGGTTGCTGGCAGCCTATAGAGAATGTTTTAGTCGGTTTAACAAGGCATAACGAAACTACATACACCGATGAGAATAGACACTGCAGTGAATATGGTACTGCTGGGTGGAAAGATCTGGTTTGGGTCAGATTGCATAGTAGTTATAGTAAGAGTTTGTCAGTCCGTACGCAAGAAGCTCCTTGCACAGCAAGCCCGCCAAGAAGATTAAAAGGGACGAGGCTGGCTTTTACTAAGGACCGAAACTTGGCAAGTTTTGTCCCATCATCCCGCCATTTCTTGAAACAATCCTCTTTATCGACTGTGAACTTAATAACGTCGTCCACTGATCCAACCTCACGGGCCGACCAAAGATCAATGTTAGTGGCATTGTAATAGTGCAAAACGGCCGTATCCCAAAGCGCTTTAACGTCTTCTGAATCAGCCATTGTGAGTGAGGTCTTCCGATATTTGGGGTTTATCAGTTTGGAGGTGGCATTAACTTTAGTTGGGCCTGATGGGGGCTCTGTATCCCTTACCTCTAATTGTACGAAATCAGCTGGTTAAGTATCAGCCAGTTTATACGCGATTTATTTATGGCTTGCTGATACATTAGGGTTGCATACGACATGCAGAGGTAGCACGATTTGTGCGCGAGTAGGTCTTCTCAGTTTGTGAATCACTGGATCTATGTGCTGCCCCGCCTTAGTGAAACCTTGCAGGTGGCGTTTCGGCCAAGAGGGAATGCGTCTAGTCAACCACACGCTGGCCAATGAAGATCGGCCCAGCACGAAAAGAAAAACACTAGCTAAGTTTATTTTCAACAGCCGACGGGCCAAGCCTCCAGAGAAATTCGCTTGATAGCAATGGCTGGCTGAGGGGGGCCATGTTATCCCATGCATTTGGAATCTCCATCCATACCCTGCTGTAGGTGACAGAGGACTGGGATGAGTAACAGCAAATGGGTCAGATTGCTGAAAGTGACAGTTCTGAGGACGATAGGGCCTCCAGTTGGCGGGTGCTTTGATTACTAGACTTGGTTAAGCGTGCTGGAGGACTATACTGTGTGAACGGGACAGTCAGGTAAGTTTGTCAGGCCTCGATCTCGAGTCTAGATTTCTGGAGGGACTATGGCAATGTACAGGCTTCTTGGGCGGGGCAAGCTTCTGACCCTAATTACAAAATTCAAGGATGCTTTTCTCTCAGAAGAATTAGAAGTTGGGCTACTTGCTGGCCCTCTTCTTAAGTGCGATATTTCCCTTCGGCGTTGATGTTTTCGACATTGTGATATCAGCTTTGTCATCACTTTTCGTCCCCTCACTGCCGTCTTTCGCTTTGGTCTCTGCCTTATCCTCATTGGCTTGATCCCCATTTGCCACCATTTTTGCTTTTTCTAAAGCCCTAGGATCTTTTCCCTTCCTTCTTAACGTCGCCTTTCTGGCTCTTTCAATGTACTTCTCGTCCTCCTCCTCATCCCATCCACCAAAGTCGTCATCTTGCTTGCCATCCTCTTCCACAAGGGGTGTTTTATCTATAACTTCGTCGTTTTTGTCTGCACTCAATTTTCCGTTTTCTCCGCTCTTCACTCCCACTGCTGTTGCGGGAGTCGGCCCGGTTTTCTTAAACTTCGCGACGAAGAAGCCATCGACATTGTAAGCATGAGGGTAGTACCTCCGAGTCTGCTTCATGGACGGATGGAAGACTTTGCCCATATATCTCACGAATCCTTCTTTCCCGAATGTGAGGCCAGTGTCCACAAGCTTGACGTTCGGTCGCTTATTAAGCGCATATTGTACTACTTGCTCGTTCTCCTCTACGGTCACGGAGCAAGTGGAATAGACAATATAGCCGCCAGTCTTGCTTGCATGGTCAACGGAATCGATTGCCGCTAGGATTAGCTGTTTTTGTAAATGTGGTAGACGCATAAAATCTTGCTCCGTCTTGTTCGTTTTCACACTTGCATCTTTCGCAATGACACCGGTGCCAGAACAGGGTGCGTCGAGCAGGACTCGATCGAAGCCGCCCATTACTTTGGGAAATTCGAGCGCGGAATAGTTGCAAACGATTGTGTTCTTGACTCCTAGGCGGTGGATATTGCCGATAAGACCTTTGGCACGAGTTTTATTGCTATCGTTTGCAAAAATGCAGCCCGTATTCTTCATTAATGCGGCAATGTGAGTCGTTTTACCACCGGGGGCAGCTGCCATATCGAGCACTCGCTCGTGCTCCTGAGGCGCAAGAGCCATGACAGGGAGGAAAGAGGATGCGGCTTGCAGAATATAGTGACCAGCAAGATACTCCGGAGTGGCACCAAGCGGGACTTGGGATTCGAAAACTTGCAAGCCAACCTTTGACCATTTCCCAACAGGCTCGAGTTGCACGCCACGATTAATGAGCGTCTGTGCAAGTTCACGGCGATGCGTTCGAAGAGTATTCGTACGAATGACGACAGGGCGAGGGGTTTCGTTTGCCTCGAAGAACGCGAAGGCTTCGCGGGGCGTAAACAGATTGAAAAGTTTTTCAGCTAGGAAGGAGGAGTATCCATAGTACGCGCATATGTCTTTTAGCAATTGGGCAGTGTATTCTGCTCTTGATCGTCCTTCCTCTGCGAGCTTGGCAAAGTCGTCAAGAACCCGTATTGTGTCTGCGACACGTGTTCTGAGGAGCTGTAAATCTGGTGTTATTAGAGACGGTCCAGTGGCCTCGTCATCTTCGGATTCATCGCCGAGGATTTTTGGCCTGTCTCCAGCGATGTTCGTCTGAAGAGCAGCTTCTTCTAACTCTGCTTGTGCCTCTGCGTCTTCAATTGCCTTCTGCATATCCAATCGCCGTGATAGTCCTTCGATATTGGCTGCCGTGAGTTTTTCCTCGACATCGTCGTCATCCTCATCTTCCGACCACATTCCTTTCCGTACCTCTGTATCCGAGTCTACAACATCTGAGTCTGAGTCTACGAATTCGTCGTCTTCAACACCATCTGAATCTGAAGCGCTACCTAGGGCGTCTAGGCCGCCGACGTTAACGCCATCAAGCTCGTCTTCCATGACATCAGGGTCGTCAATTCCATCGGCGTCGTCTAGGTTTGTATCTTCGTCATCTAGAGAGTCATCATCCTCCTCAACGGGTGGAATCACTGCCTTCTTTGGGATTTTCTTTCCATTGACTGCTTTCGTCTTTTTTGGTTCGGCGGTTCCGTGTCCGTTTGGAATTGCTAACTTCTTGCCCTTCTTCGTCTCTATTTGGTTTGCGGCTCTTTTATTCTTTCCTCCCTCTGTCCTCCTCTTCTTTCCTCGGTCATTTGCAGGCTCGATCGGTGCATCTTTCCGCTTTTTCGTAACAAGAGACTCGTCTAGTGGTGGCGGGGGACCCTGCTTCTTCATGCGACGGCCAACACCCATTTTGGAGCGTTAAGGAGGTTTCTTAGCCTCAATTTGGGAATAGTAGAGAAATTTGGAGAAACGTTCGGCATAGCTCGAACTTTTCGGTGGAGTTCGAAAATTTCCCCAAAATTCAACCCTCACCGCCTTCGGAGGTTCTTCCTCCGCTCTCCGTCCCGCAGTTCTCCTCCACCAAATCGTCATCGTGTACAGCAAGGAACGCGGCCATTCCCCCCTCTCTTACTTCGAAACTCATATTCCCCTTCTCTAATTTCCCAAGCAGAGGGTGCCGGCAGCGCCTACCGCCTAAAAATGACCGAAGTAACCTTCGCCAAGCAATTCCTCACAGCGCTCGACTCGCGCCCGCTCAAACTCTCCAGCGACCACATCGCTGATCCCAGGACATATCCCGCACAGTCCGCAGTACGTTCTTCTTGCCCACAGCCCACCCGCAAGTCTGCCAGTTCCGAACTCACAATCTTCCACCAGTACACCCTCCCCCGGCTGCCAAA